>JARQOC010000001.1:584927547-584968170 GCA_033576535.1 Allobates femoralis
GCTTGTGGCTGGAGCCGAAGGGCAGTTTCACACCCCTTGTATGTTTAATCTGCCCACCGCTGCCTCCCTGATGCCAATCATTGTCTACCTCTTCTGCAGCATAACACAGAGCTTATTGCAGTGATGGCCGCTTTGCCCCACTCCCTGCAGTGATTTCACCGCTTATACCGCCCTGCTCTATAGTTAACATGGGTATAAGTGGTGATGTCACTGCAGGAGGAGGGTCGGCCGGCCTCCTGCTCTGACATCACCGCCTTTCCCCGCCCTGCTCCATGTTAACCATAGAGCAAGGCAGTATAAGCGGTGAAATCACTGCAGGAGGCGGGGCAAAGCGGCCATCACTGCAATAAGCTCGGTGCTTAAGGTTACACTTTAATAATAGACTGGATCATGTAGCTCTGGGGCAGATAACATTCAATCACAGCTCTTTGTACTGGATCTTGAATAAATACAAACACGGGATTATAATTAAAAACCTACTGTCCACTGGCTAACATCTCATCAATCAGATTCTAATTTCTGGTGTCTCATTATAGGAAAGGATCCTGTATGAAAATGATTTCTTATTGAACTTCCCCACACACACCCAACGATATCTTTAAAAATTTTTCCACACAAATAATTCATCATCATCTCTCTGCCCTAATATCTTTATATTTCCCTTCCATATATATAATACAGCATGAAGAGGCTCGGTGAAGGTGGCAGAGAAAGTGTGTAAGTGTCTGATGGGGTCACATAGCTTATAAAAGGACAGCTGCCCGGCCTCATAATCCAGACACATCCTGAATTTTTTCCTAAACATAAAGCAAGATAAACTTAGAACTTTTCGATCATGTATCACTGAATGCTGAAAAGAATATCGGTCTCCATGCAAACACCAGGACTTTGTGTTGTCTCCAATGTATGACTGACGTCCCCTCCTGTCTATACTTCGGTAACACATCCCCACTGTCCGGTCATTTGAATCACTGATCTCCACATCCCAGTAGTGTCGCCCTGAAAAAATTCCCCCACTGCTCATCACCTGAAAGTTCTGGAATCTGTATTCTGTTTCTGGACGATTCTGGTTTATTCGTGTCCAGGTTGCAGTTTTCAGGTCATCTGATATTTGGATATTAATATCAGCTGTATTTTCATCCAGTATTATGTCTACAGGATTCTGCAGGTAGAAGGTCACATTTACATCTCTTAATATATCAGATAATGTGTGTGTTATGTGTGAGATCAGCTCCTCACTCTGATCACCTCCATAATGTCCCACTGTCTCACCACAATCTTCCTCCTCCTCAGGATCACACAAGTCACCTGTGTCTGGATCCTGTAATGGCCACTTTACACGCAGCTACAGGTAACAGGTTGTCCACAGGTAACTTACTGGTTGCAGTGAAATCATGGAGAGATTATTCCATTTGTACACAGCAACAAGATAGAACTATGTCTCCATGATTTCACTGCAACCAGTAAGTTACCTGTGGACAACCTGTTACCTGTAGCTGCGTGTAAAGGGGCCATAAGACAGACAGTGGATCAGTCGTGTTGCACAGCTCCTCAATGTGCCTCATGTTTCCAGACAGCTCATCCTTCTTAGTTTCCAACTTGTTGATCAGATCAGAGATTGATCGCCCACTCTTCTTGTCTGGAAATCCTGCGCAGGACCGTCTTCTCTAGGTCATCCAGCCATCTCCTAATATCTTGACACAGGGCAGTGACTCTCTTGGCTTCTCCAGCTGCTTTGTCATTAAGTTTTTTCTTACACTTTTCCAAATTTTTGACTCTCACCTCAGTCTTTTCTCTCTTTGTATTAAGTTTAAGAAAGTTCCTCAGTTTCACCTTCTTCTTCTTCGAGGCCTCATGAAGAGATTCAATCTTATGTCTGTGGTGTTCTCCGATCAGACAGCAGGACACACAGACACAAATTGCATCTTTAGTGCAGTAATACTCCAGAATCTTCTCATGGATGGGGCATTTCTTGTTCTGCAGGCAATTGCTGGGTTCAGTTATGATGTGTTCTGCTGCCTTGCTGTGAACTCTCAGGTGCCGATCACACAGAGAAGCTTCACAGTGCAGACAAGATTTGACGGCCGGTACAGGAGCATCCACACAGTAACTACAGAAGTGTAAGGCATCATATTGATGAGCAGAAAGGAAATTCTCCACCACGTTACACAGGGTGATGTTCCCCTGCAGTGTAGGCCGTTCCTGAAACTCCGCTCTACATTCAGGACAGGAATAAGCTCCAGATGTGTCCTGTCTTTTCAGGAGCTGAGCAATACAGAGTCGGCAGAAGTTGTGTCCACAATGCAGGGTTACAGGATCTGTATACACGTTCAGACAGACAGAACATTCCAGCTCTTTTCCCAGACCGGTAGACGCCATCGCTGATAGCAGAAGAAATAAAGGAAAGTGAAAGTCTTAGAGATCAGTGGGTGTGATTCACATTTTTCACAGAGGGTGCGGCTGAGGTTTGTCATTTACTATCTACAAGTTCAGCTTGTCATGCCACCACAAGCGGAACAGAACAGGTGGACCCTCTAGACCACAGAACACTGCGGATGCTTAACCCAGAGACTAAGCCGGACACCAAAGGCAAGTTAAGTAAGGTTTATTTGAACACAGGATCACAAGGGATACAGCCCCTAGAGAGAGCCACAGGACCGAAACACCGGTGATCCCCCAAGGGAGCCCAGCGAGAGTGACCCCTATACAGGGATATCACGCAGGGCAGCGATGGAGGGACCAGTGAGACAGAACCTGCGAACCGACCCTAGGGTACAGTACCGGAGACATGGGGTAGTGATGAGCAGAGAAGAAGGCAAGCTCCAGGAGACCAGGGAACAACGTGGAAGGGTGAGGACCACTGGAACAAGGAGAAACAGACAATGAGAAAAACTGGGAGAAACAGGACAATATTAAAGCTGCTGGACCTGAGCTGGCAACATCAATACTGGAGGCATAGAAGTTACCCAGGCACTGACTGCAGGCAGTGTGGATCTTTAGTATCCACCTCCTCTCATTGATTGGCTGGGAGACCTCCTCTCATTGATTGGCTGGGAGACGAGCAGGAAGGAAATGGCGCGCATGCCCTATGCGCGCCTCCAGGAGCAGAAGAGGACACAGGAGCCTGGGACGGCACCACAGAGAGAGGAGATGGCATGGGAGCGCGGGCCAGGTGAGCATAGAGACGGGAGTGGGAGCGGAGCCCCCGGAGAGGTCGGTGACCCACAAGGACCTGTCCCCCCTGCCTCATGACAGGCCGCAGCAGCGGGGTGGCAGGTCGTGTGGTGACAGCAGGCACAGGCAGGATGGGAGCAGGCACCGGCCGGGTGGTGACACAGTTACACAAAATCACTTAATAATGTGGAAAAGTCAGAAATCTAAAGAGAAATGCAGATGGGGTCTTATCTTTTATACATCGAACATACTTTTAGTTATAGGACAAGGCTCATCTTTTGTGGTTGTGAGAGTCATAACCACTATATACCCATATAACAGCTGCTCTGGACCCACGTGGAGAGTTGGTGCAGGGCCATCAGGGTCATGTATTGGGTATAAACCTGCACTGAGGTTTAACCAAAAGACCTATATTGGATGAGTCCATATAAACTATAATGATTTATTTAGTCAACACATTTCGAGGCCACAATGAGCTCACATGAGTTGTCCTGAAGAAGAAGCTCGTTGTGGCTTCGAAATCCATTGACCAAATAAATCATTACAATGTATGTAGACTGATCTAAGAATACTTCTTTGATTAAACAGCAGTGCGGGTTTATACCCATTTCATCACCCTGTACCGATATTAATAACGTGGACTAACTGCCATATAGAGATACTATATGGCGGTTAGTCTGCTCACATAACCTAATATTGGTGCTCAGAGGAAAAAATAATAGATAAACAATAATAAAATGGCACTCAAAGATGCCATGATTAAGACTGTGTAAGTCGAAACATGTTGGCTTGAGGCACACCCCGCTGTTTTATGGAGGTTTTGTATAGCGAATAAATAAGCATTCTGGAAATTCTCCGCTGGATCTTTTTCCTTATTCTAATAACCTGAAGAGTTCATAAAATTCAAAAACAAATTCCACTTATACTGTATATTTGGTTCAAGGAAAAACAGTTGTTGAAAAATGGAATGATTAGCCCTTAATGTTGATGGATAGAACAACATAGGACAAAATGATGGTGCTATGTCCTCAGGTGACTAGTATATTCATTACCATAGTAAGGTCTTCAAAATATTTTAGGGTGATGGATATGTTCCCCTTCTCGCTTCATACCATCAAGAAGATAAGGGTCATTGGGGATGCATTCAAATCTGATCTATGTCCTGACAGATAGACTAACAAATTATATTAGTGGCAGATCTCTCTCGCCTGAGTGGACCGCCTCTTAGTGTGCTGTTTCAATCCTGTTTTATAGTTTAAACTGTTATATTGATGCTTGTCTCTGCTGCCACCTGCTGGCCAGACCTTTCAATTCTTTCTGCCTTTCCTTGTCCAGCCTATGGGGGTGTGGCTCCTGCACGTGCTGTTTGTCTCTTCCTGTTTTGCCGAGTCATTAGGAGACATCTTTACTGCAGAGAGTTCTATCCTCATGGAGCTAGAGAAGCAAAGTTTTTGACCCACAAGTAGCGACTGCAGAGACAAGCTTCATACAAGACTTCAATGCCATGTTTTGGATCATTCATCTATGGAATAAACCAGCATTGTTTTCATCCTAACGTGTGTACGCTTATCTGAGACGCTGCTCCGGGTCCTGTCTGCCCCTCTTATTGGAAGTACAAAGGTAAGAAGGAACTCTCACCCCATTATACAACCAGCATGCCTTTATCGCCTTTAAATGGGAACAGAACAGTCAAAAACTCTGCTTGAAGGCTCCCAGTAGTCAAAAACTTTGATTGAAAGCTCCTAATAGTCAAAAACTTTGGTTGAAAGCTCCTAGCAGCTAAAAAACTGCCTTACAGCCCAGCATCCAGCTAAAGACCCCCATGTGCCCTGTTCCTCTGTGCATTAATCTGCCCAGCAACAAGCCTTGTGTATCTGTCTGCCTGCAGCAGTGCACGTCTGGACAAGCCTGGAGGAAGCTCTCCCACCTGCACATCTTGTATCAGCTCTGCCTGTACTGTTATAAAGAACTGTTTTTATGCACCTGCGGTTTCCTTCTGGCCACATCGCCTCCATAAGCCTGCAGTACACTATACCTCATTACTGCACATCGGCGAACTGCGAACCCCAAGTTTCGTCAAAGCCACCTTGGGAATCCCATCCGGGAGTTCCCGCAGAGCCGCACAGCGATTTTCGGACCCCTATTCAAAAGTTGAGTTTTTTAAAGAGACAGTACACCTTTATTCAAAATGGCCGAAAAGGACCTCGGACAGGCTCATACTGCTGAAACAGAGCAAGTACAACCTGATACCGTCCACGATGAAGCCCAGGAGGCAGACCCCACATCTCAAGCAGACCAAGTTACCCGACCAAAACGTTCTTCCAAACCAACGGTAAAGGCAATTGAAAACTATCACGCTATGAAAGATGAGCTAAGTGAACGCCTGGAAGAACAGTGGGAACGCGTCGCCTCTTACATGTCGAGACTTGAACCCTCGTCAGGCGACGCCGCAAGCTTACAGTCTGTTATGGAACAGCTGAACACCGCCCATGAAGGATACAAGAGACTGTCAACAAGGTACATCGCCCTTCTAAAAGACTTTAATTCTGATGAATCCCTTTCAGACCTCAGTAAGACGCTAGAGACGGACAAAGGGAGAGATGCTAAGGTCCGACATGCCATAAACAAGGCCGAACACCGTATCTCTCACCTGCAAGAAACCAGATCACACCGATCGAGCTCATCTAAACGTTCCTCTCGGGCATCCAGGTCATCATCCTCAAGAAGTTCAACCATGAGCGACAGGATACTAGAGGCCCGCATAATAGCAGAGGAATCCAGGGTGAGACGTTCTTTCACTGAGAGAGAAGCAGAAGAAAGAAGGACAGAAGCAAGGGCAGAGGCAAAAAGGGCAGAAGCAGAGGTGGAAGCAAAAAGGGCGGAAGCGGAGATGGAAGCAAAAAGGGCGGAAGCGGAGATGGAAGCAAAAAGGACTGAAGCAGAAGCGGAGGCTCGAATACAGATCCTTCGGTCACAGATGGAAGAGGAGGTCGCGCTAGCTAAAGTAAGACTACTCGAGCAGGCATTGATCCAAGGTCTTGATCCAGCTAACTCGCCACCACTGGAAACGGATGATCCAGTCGATCGCACCAGAGACTATGTGCTAAACCGGGTACCTGTAGCGACCCCGGTTTACAGTACCGTCCAAGTCAACGACACCAAAACCCCCAACATACTTCTAAAGGTGCCAGTACCCTCGAAGGCGCCCGAGCTAATTAACGACAGTCGCCGAGAGATACCCTCTCAAACACAGTCACCACCACAAGATGGCAACCCAGCGTTTCCTGGCCCACCTTCACAGCTCAAGCGGTATTCGTCAGATTCTTCAAGGGCTAAACCACAGCTCAACCCTGCAGCAGCATCATTCTACCCGGAAACAGCTCATCCATTCACGCCAGGCGGCCCATACGCCCCAGGGGCATCACGAGTCGTCGTGGCAACAAGTGGTGAGAAGTCGGACATGTCCGAGTTTGCCAGGTTCATGGTGAGCAGAGAGCTAATCAGTACTAGTCTTGTGAATTTTGATGATCGTGCAGAGAACTACAGGGCCTGGAAAGCAACCTTCAAGGCAGCCATCGCCAATCTCAACCTAACCGAAGAACAGGAACTCGACCTCCTGATCAAGTGGTTGGGCCCAAGCTCTTCAAGCCGTATCAAGAGCCTCAGAACCGTCTATGTAGGACAAGCAGAAGCAGGTCTCGCCGCCGCATGGCAAAGGCTGGAACGCACCTTTGGCAGCGCGGAAGCAATAGAGAAAGCGCTATTCAAGAGACTGCAGGATTTCCCAAAGATCAACCTTAAAGAAGTCCACAAGCTCCAAGACCTAAGTGATCTGCTCATGGAGCTGGAGCTCGCCAAAAGAGACCCTCGTCTGTCCGGGCTGTGCTATCTGGATTCAGCCCATGGAGTAAACCCAATCGTGGTGAAGCTGCCATACAGTCTGCAGGAGAAATGGGCAACGTCAGTCTCAAGGTACAAAAGAGTGAACGACGTCACCTTTCCCCATTTATCCACTTCTGCAGATTCATTGACGAGCAGGCCCAGATGAGGAATGACCCCAGCCTCGACTTCCTAGTATCCAACACTTCGGCAGCTGCAGCAACTCCAGCATCAAGGTATGAAAGTGCTACACAAAACCCAGAGACACTAAGAGAGCTGTGAGTGTTAGAAAGACCGAACTACCATCACCCGCAACGCCCACAGACGAACAGAACACTGTCTCCCCACGAGATAAGTCTTTCAATCGTGAATGTCCCATCCATAAAAACCACACTCACTGACCAAGTGCAAGGGGTTTAGATCCAAAACCTTACAGGAGCGCAAGAAGATCCTCACTGAGCTTGGGATTTGCTTCAAATGCTGCGCATCACTTGAGCACATGGCCAAGGACTGTAAATCCACAGTCAAGTGTGGGGAGTGCCACAGCGAAAAGCACATTTCAGCCATGCATCCTACTCGGCTAGCTAGAGACACACCGGCTACAGTCACCACCGCTCCCGCTCCAAGTCATGGCGGGGAGCCACAGAATCAGACTGACACCGCCACAACTGTTTCCTGCTCATGCTCAGAGGTATGTGGAGAGGGCCGAATGGAGAAATGTTGTGCCCGAATATGCCTCATCAAGGTTTATCCGAGGGACGCCCAGAAAAGGCAATGAAGGTGTATGCCATCATAGACGACCAAAGCAACCGGTCCCTGGCAGGAACCAAATTCTTTGAAGCCTTCGGAATTAGTGGACCATCAGAACCCTACACCTTGAACACCTGCTCAGGCCGCATAGAGACTAACGGCAGAAGAGCCCGGGGATTCATTGCTTCTCCTATCAACGGGAAGACTGAAATACCTCTACCAACGCTCGTTGAATGTGACCAAATACCCAGCCACAGGAGTGAAATTCCTACCCCAGAAGCTGCACTTCATCAACCACACCTGAAACACCTCGCGAGCGTTATCCCACCTATAGACAACAACGCGGAGATTCTACTCCTGCTCGGCAGAGACAACCTGAGGGTACACAAGGTGCGACAACAGTGCAATGGACCTGACTATGCACCATACGCCCAGAGACTGGACCTGGGATGGGTAGTCATAGGAAATGTGTGTGTTGATCGATCAGAAATCGACTCCTTCAGGACCTACGTGCACGGAGATGGGTGCACAACCTGCCTAAGACCATGTCCTCATCACCATGAAGTGAAGGAGAAGCCCCCAAACTCAATACAGCTACCCGACGTCGCTTCTTCCCTGCGTACCGACAACTTAGGAAGATCAGTCTTTCACGCAACCTATGGTCTCCGAAGAACCGCGTCAGAGGGAGAGTCCGAGTATGGCACAGACGCGAGAGACTTTGTTGAAAAAGACTTTTACGTAGATGACGGGCTCAAATCACTACCCACCGAGGAAGCAGCCATTGATTTGCTCAAAAGGACCCAAGGTCCAGAGTTCCTGCTGAGACAGTCGGAGGAAGCTGTCCAGGAAAACTTCAGCATCCTAGATCCAGATAACGATCCAGATGTCCGAACTGAAGTCAACACCCTGGCCACCAGTGCAGAGGAAGCTTCCAACCTCGGCTGCCAACGTTTTGAACGTTTCTCCAGCTGGACAAGACTCGTCCGGACTGTCGCCAGGTTAGTGCACATCGCCAGATGCTATCGTACAGACCTAAAAAACAGAGACTGTCATCGCTGGCATGTGTGCCACAAACCCCTTTCTGCTGAGGACATCTCCCATGGTGAGTCCCTCATAATACGCCACCTCCAACAGAGCGAATTCGCCACCGAATGGAACTGTTTACACAACAAACAGCAGATTCCACTAAGAAGCCCTCTCGCCAATCTAAACCCGATTATGGACAGTTTTGGCTTACTTAGAGTCGGCGGTCGTTTAAATCAGGCTCGTTTCGGAGTCGCAGAACAAAATCCTCTCATCATTCCCAACAAACACCACGTTACAGTCTTGCTGATCCGACATCACCATGAAAGGACTGAACACCAAGGCAGGCAGATCACAGAGGGCGCCGTACGGTCGGCAGGCCTTTGGATCATTGGAATGAAGAGACGTGTAGCACAAATACTCCATGATTGTGTGCATTGTCGCAAAACGAGAGGAAGGCAACTGTGCCATCAAATGGCTGATCTGCCTGCAGACAGACTTTCTACGGAACCACCTTTCACCTACGTGGGCCTAGACGTGTTCGGACCATGGATGGTATCCTCACGCAGAACGCGTAGCAGCCGAGCAGACAATAAGCGGTGGGCTGTGCTATTCACCTGCATGAGTGTTCGAGCCGTTCACATTGAGGTGTTAGAATCCATGGATACTTCCTGCCTGATCAATGCCTTAAGGAGGTTCTTTGCCATTAGAGGACCAGTAAAGCAGCTGAGGTCCGACCGTGGCAGCAACTTCGTCGGTGCATGTAGAGAGCTGAACATCGACACCAAGCCAATCCAAGACCAGCTAGCAGACAAGGGTTGCACCTGGATCTTCAATTCTCCTCACAGTTCTCACATGGGAGGCTCCTGGGAGAGGATGATCGGGATCTCACGCAACATCCTGAACTCCATGCTAAAGGACGTTAACTCCTCAAGACTCACGCACGAGACTCTAGTCACTCTTTTAGCCGAAGTCTCAGCCATCATCAATTCGAGACCCCTCGTGCCCGTGACAATGGATCCAGAGGTACCAACCATGCTGACTCCCACTATCCTTCTTACTCAAAAAATTGACAACGCGGTAATTCCCAGCGGAGACTTCACTCACGCCAACACCTACCAAAGACACTGGAAACGAGTCCAATATTTGGCCGACTACTTCTGGAATCGATGGAGAAAGGAATACCTCACCGTTCTTCAAGGAAGAAGGAAGTGGCGACATCCCAAGCCGAATATCAAGGAAGGAGACCTGGTCCTTATGAAAGATCAGACCACTGAAAGAACTGACTGGCCTCTGGGACTTGTTACTAAGACACTACCTAGCCAGGACGGCAATGTGCGGAAGGTGGAGCTAAGGGTCTTCAGGAAAGGTGAGACGAAGACCTTTGCAAGGCCGATCCACGAACTCATTCTGCTGTTGCCCGTAGAGAGCGCCACTACGGGATGAACGCTTCCTGACCTGAACTTTAGCCATTTTCTTTTTTCCTCATTTTTGGATTTTAGAATTTTGAATTGTTGTATTTAACATGCCTTTCGTTTTAGGTATTGTTATGGACTAATAGTGGAATCCCCAAAGTGAATTCCAGACGGGGAGTGTGCTGTTTCAATCCTGTTTTATAGTTTAAACTGTTATATTGATGCTTGTCTCTGCTGCCACCTGCTGGCCAGACCTTTCAATTCTTTCTGCCTTTCCTTGTCCAGCCTATGGGGGTGTGGCTCCTGCACGTGCTGTTTGTCTCTTCCTGTTTTGCCGAGTCATTAGGAGACATCTTTACTGCAGAGAGTTCTATCCTCATGGAGCTAGAGAAGCAAAGTTTTTGACCCACAAGTAGCGACTGCAGAGACAAGCTTCATACAAGACTTCAATGCCATGTTTTGGATCATTCATCTATGGAATAAACCAGCATTGTTTTCATCCTAACGTGTGTACGCTTATCTGAGACGCTGCTCCGGGTCCTGTCTGCCCCTCTTATTGGAAGTACAAAGGTAAGAAGGAACTCTCACCCCATTATACAACCAGCATGCCTTTATCGCCTTTAAGTGGGAACAGAACACTTAGGAATACTTGATTCCTAAAGTATCTGATTGTCCAAGTGAATTAAATCTATTATGTCCATGTATGAACATTCAATATATTAATGATGAACCAGGGATTTATTGTCCTAAACCTAGAACAATTCAAAAGATTCCTAAGAGAGAATAGTATTGCATGTGGAGCGGAGACTAGTCATGCCGTTGTGTGAAGATACTAACATGTGGAGTCAAAGATGTTGGTAGGCCTAGTATCTTTATACTCAAAAGTTCACTATTTTAGCCAAAATCAGGAAAAGAAGTAAATGTTTCCAGTGCACTTTTCTATGTTTAGGGTAAATGCCTGGTTTTGGCTCGGATAGAATATACTGACCAAATATATGATGCATGAAATAGGTCTTAGAATAATTTTTCTCAACCAATGGCTTGGGAACTATATGTGACTCTTGTGTCCCCTACTATCTATTGTGCATATTGGTGACACTATTGACACCGTCAATGACACATATTAGAAGTGTTAAAATTGGCAGTTAGATCTAAAATAAAAACTATACAATTAGGTATTGAAAGGCTTCATCACTTTTAATATTTACTGTGTCTCAAGACTAGAGATGAGCGAACCTTTGGAAGTTTAGGTTCGGTTCGGCCGAGCGGGCATATGTTCGACGAATAGATCGTTAAACAGTTTGCCAAACTTCCAAACCCCATTCAAATCAATGGAAAGCAAAATCAAAGGCCTAGAAAACATCTTCAAGGAGCCCAAAAGCTGCAGCTCAAACACAGCTCAAACCATTTTACAGTGGAGTCCCGCTGTTTTGGCACAGCCATTATCTTCCTACACTATTACTTAACAGTAATAGTCACCATGCTTCCGGATGAACCTCAGACATCCTTATGACTTCCCTGAGGTTGTCTCAGGTTGCATAGAGGGTATCACGCAGCAGGGAATCCTGCAGTGTGACCTAAGATAACCTCAGTGGCGTCGGCGCTCGTAACACTAGCTATCTCGTGAGAGTCACGATATCAAGCAAGACGTGGCGGATATATAGTACCGGTATTGTGAGTCAGCGCGTGTGAGGAGTGGTGACAACAGGGTAACAGGGAGTGCAGCGCAGTTCAAACATGTGGGATAGCCCCTGTGACCTGTTAAGTCTGAACTGCAATAATGTTTGTGATGGCACCGCTTGTCATACTTTCCTGGATTTGCCAATCCAGTGGCTGCGGCACCAGCTGTAGGTGTAAAAATGCCAAGCATGCTGCAAGATCCCCCTGAGTGTGACATCTGCTGCACCTGGCTGGCATGGGGAATGGTTCACCTACTGACTGTGACCTCCTCAGGTACTCCTCTGACATCCGAGCCCAGTACTGGATCCTGACCTCGCTGCATATGAGGCTTAATGCGGGTAGTGCGGTGGAGCTTCAGGTGACATATGTGTCCTATGCGGGCAGCTTCTGTTGTAGGAATCAATATGTGAAAATATGCAAATATAAGAATGTTGTTATTTGCATAGGAAGTAGCAGGTATTTCTTACCCCGGTCAGGATTCATGACAAAAGATAAAGTAACCAACTACAGACTCTAGGCATAGATCCAGGGGATTAATAGACAGGTGTGTATCAATATGGGGATTTAACAAAATATTCGTAAACTAATAATTATATATCTAGCTATGTATAAACCAATCAGATATGATGGCTAGACCTTGTATCCAATACCTTGAAACTTTGTGAACAGGAACCCTGCTCAATTTATGTCTATAAAATGTCATGTAACAAGGAAATAAAATAGGTTTCTGCATTGATCAAATCTGAGTGGTGATTCTTCCATGTGCATGTAAGATATTAAGACATATTAATTTGAGAAGCAGACAGATAAGATGGAGGCATGTTTTTTGCCCACTTAAGATGACAGTCTAAACACTCCGATTCTGGTGCTGAAGCACCCTCTGCCTCTGGGGTGGTGAGGAAGATGACATCCTCCAGAGCTGGCATATGTAGCGGTGGATCCATCATTAACATCAATGCGTACTTCAGGCTCACGTTAGCAAAGTGTTACACAGTGTAGCTGCATTGTATTTCAGTGGCAACATGGTGCCAGGCTCTGTGGTGATGCCTTTTTGGTTTGCCTAGGGGACCACCTCTTCAAGTGCCAGGAAACAAACAAACAACCGCTTCCAGGAAATTGTTTGCACAATTTTGTTGCCTAACTCCTGATTAACCCCTCCATGGGGTGGGCGGCAGAAGGCACCTGACTTACAATACAAATGCCATTCCCCATGCCATAGGTAACAATTGTGCTTGCAGTTGGGTGGAGTGATTATTGAAGCCTGCCATATTTGGAGGAGAAATAAGGGAAACAAAAAGTTTATTCAGCTCACCACCACCAATTCATCTGGAATGCTGAATAAGGCTAGTGGGCAGCAATGCACAGACAAGTTCAATATTAATTATACAGACTTTAGTTAAAAGTTCAATTCAAGACCTAAATGTAACCCAAACCAGACCCCGGACCTCATATAAGTCAATGGGAAATTGAACAATAGTACTGTAAAATGGTCACAATAAGGGCTAGGGGGCTGTAAAAGGAACCAAAATGGGGTTATTTGTCCTGCAAACAAATGTGGATTGGAAATATATGAAAACAAAACATTGTGAGGATCTCTCATATTTTTGATAACAGACAAGGTAAAGCAGACAGCTGGAGGCTGATAGTATTAGGTTGGAAAGTCTCATTGTTATTTAGCCCTTCCCAGCCTAAATATACCAGGCGCAGCCACCCCAGAGCACCAATTCTGTGTTTTGTCCTGGCTCTACCCGATTGCCCTAGTTTTGGAACAATTGGTGTAATGGTTTTTGGGGTTGATGTCAGTTGTGTATCGTCAGTTGGCATCAATCCCAGGGGTTAATAATGGAAAGTGGTATATCAGACACCCCCATTCATTAGGAACCCAGTAAGTTTACAGTTATAAAATACACAAAACCTGATTGTCAACTCACCAGGGCAATAAAGAAGAGCTGGGCAAAGTGTTACAATTGGCGCATCAAATGGATGCACCAATTCTGAGCTGGCTGCTGGCTGCTATTCTTAGGTTGGGAAGGGCTAAAAAAACATGGGTCTTTCCACCCTAATAATACCAGCCTGCCGCTGTCTGCTTTACCTTGACTGGTTATGAAAAATAGGGGGGCCCATGCTATTTTTTTAATGATTTAAATAAATAATATAAAAAAAAACCATCAATTTTTGAAAACCAGCCAAGGTAAAGCAGACAGCTAAGGGCTGCAGGTCACAGCTGTCTGCTTTACCTGCGCTGGTTATGAAAAAGGGAGGCGACCTAATGTCCTTTTTTTTTTGTTATTGTTTCCAGCAGCGTAGTCATCTTCTGCATATCGCTGTACATATTCCCACATCACTGGTATGTAGACTCCCAGCCTGGTATATAGCCCCCATCACTGCTATATAGCTCCCCATCACTGGTATATAGCCCTCCATCACTGGTATATATCCCCTATCACTGGGATATGGCCACCTATCCTGGTATATACCCTCCTCACTGTACATATTCCCCCATCACTGGTATATAGACTCCCAGCTTGGTATATAGCCCCCATCACTGTACATAGACCCCATCACTGGTATATAGCTGCCCATCACTGGTATATAGCCCCCCATATCTGATATACAGCCTCCAATCACTGGAATATGGCCCCCCATCCTGGTAATACTGGTATATAGCCCCCATCACTGATATATAAGCCCCCATCACTGGTATATAAGTCCCCACCACTGCTATATACCCCCCATCACTGGTATATGGCCCCCCATCCTGGTAATACTGGCATATAGCCCCCATCATTGGTATATAAGCCTCCATCACTGGTATATAAGTCCCCATCACTGCTTTATCCCCCAATCGCTGGTATATTCCCCCATCACTGTTATACTCACCCCCCTATCATCACAGTATATGCCCCCATGCTGCTGCACACCATAAAATAATAAACCATTGATCATTCTCACCCTCCGTTGATATGTCACCGCTGCGTCCTCCGGTCCTCCTGTCTTCCTGCTTTTGCCAACGTCATGTGACCGGCATAGCAACGATCACATGACGCTGGCACAAGCAGGAGGACAGGAGGACGCAGCGGTGACATAGCGACATGGGGAATGATCAATGGTTTATTATTTTATGGTGTGCAGCAGCATAAGGGCATATACTGTGATGATAGGGGGGCGAGTATACATAGTGCATTGTAACATGCACCGCTCCCCCTGCCACTGATGGACAGGGGGATGCAGTGCATATTGCATTGCACTAATGAGCGGGGACACGTGACCTCTCCGCTACTACTGCAGCCTCCCCCCGCCTCCTCCAGTGTCCGATCACCCCCCCCCCACTGAGCCTGTACACTGTGACTCAAATATAAGCCGAGGAGAGCACTTTTCAGCACACAAATTGTGCTGATAAACTGGGCTTATACTCGAGGATTACGGTAAATCAGTTGCTCAATCGGTTGAGATCAGTTGTACTTTAAAAAAGAATGAACCCTATAAAACGGGATAGCAGCCATTAGAAGACATACAGTTAGGGCCAGAAATATTTGGACAGTGACACAATTTTGGCGAGTTGGGCTCTGCATGCCACCACATTGGATTTGAAATGAAACCTCTACAACAGAATTCAAGTGCAGATTGTAACGTTTAATTTGAAGGGTTGAACAAAAGTATCTGATAGAAAATGTAGGAATTGTACACATTTCTTTACAAACAGTCCACATTTTAGGAGGTCAAAAGTAATTGGACAAATATACATAACCCAAACAAAATATTTTTATTTTCAATATTTTGTTGTGAATCCTTTGGAGGCAATCACTGCCTTAAGTCTGGAACCCATGGACATCACCAAACGCTGGGTTTCCTCCTTCTTAATGCTTTGCCAGGCCTTTACAGCCGCAGCCTTCAGGTCTTGCTTGTTTGTGGGTCTTTCCGTCTTAAGTCTGGATTTGAGCAAGTGAAATGCATGCTAAATTGGGTTAAGATCTGGTGATTGACTTGGCCATTGCAGAATGTTCCACTTTTTTGCACTCATGAACTCCTGGGTAGCTTTGGCTGTATGCTTGGGGTCATTGTCCATCTGTACTATGAAGCGCCGTCCAATCAACTTTGCAGCATTTGGCTGAATCTGGGCTGAAAGTATATCCCGGTACACTTCAGAATTCATCCGGCTACTCTTGTCTGCTGTTATGTCATCAATAAACACAAGTGACCCAGTGCCATTGAAAGCCATGCATGCCCATGCCATCACGTTGCCTCCACCATGTTTTACAGAGGATGTGGTGTGCCTTGGATCATGTGCCGTTCCCTTTCTTCTCCAAACTTTTTTTTTCTCATCATTCTGGTACAGGTTGATCTTTGTCTCATCTGTCCATAGAATACTTTTCCAGAACTGAGCGGCTTCTTGAGGTGTTTTTCAGCAAATTTAACTCTGGCCTGTCTATTTTTGGAATTGATGAATGGTTTGCATCTAGATGTGAACCCTTTGTATTTACTGTCATGGAGTCTTCTCTTTACTGTTGACTTAGAGACAGATACACCTACTTCACTGAGAGTGTTCTGGACTTCAGTTGATGTTGTGAACGGGTTCTTCTTCACCAAATAAAGTATGCGGCGATCATCCACCACTGTTGTCATCCGTGGACGCCCAGGCCTTTTAGAGTTCCCAAGCTCACCAGTCAATTCCTTTTTTCTCAGAATGTACCCAACTGTTGATTTTGCTACTCCAAGCATGTCTGCTATCTCTCTGATGGATTTTTTTCAGCCTCAGGATGTTCTGCTTCACCTCAATTGAGAGTTCCTTTGACCGCATGTTGTCTGGTCACAGCAACAGCTTCCAAATGCAAAACCACACACCTGGAATCCACCCCTGACCTTTTAACTACTTCATTGATTACAGGTTAACGAGGGAGACGCCTTCAGAGTTAATTGCAGCCCTTAGAGTCCATTGTCCAATTACTTTTGGTCCCTTGGAAAAGAGGAGGCTATGCATTACAGAGCTATGATTCCTAAACCCTTTCTCCGATTTGGATGTGGAAACTCTCATATTGCAGCTGGGAGTGTGCACTTTCAGCCCATATTATATATATAATTGTATTTCTGAACATGTTTTTGTAAACAGCTAAAATAACAAAACTTGTGTCACTGTCCAAATATTTCTGGCCCTAACTGTACGAGTGTAGACATCCTATGACTGGAGTCACCTGTAGGGAAATCACCACTATGAATAAATCTACTTCCTACTATTCTCCCTTAAGAAGATCTTCGTTATAAAGAAAACATCAGGTTAAGAAAAGAAAGAAAAGAAAGTAAAAAACATTCTGAACACTTCCTTTCTTTAAAGGAGCCATTGTAAAGAAGAATAAAAGCGTGGCGCGAAGAACAAGGAGACTTCTGTCAATAGTTTGCCGCCTTCATTGATAATACATTCACATTCCCCACAGGCAGTGAACAGCCTCCATTATTCCTACAAGTAGTGATGAAGAAGAATTCTTTTTTGTGACAGATGGTGAAATGAAGTTAAATTGAATCTTTCTTTGTACATCTAAGAATCTACTTCATCTTATCAGGAGATTATTTTTTGAGGTTATATGAAAGATAACTGGGTCATTCTTAAACGCTAAATCAATTTCATCTTACATCATCTTACAATGGTAATTTCCCACACTTTCCAATAAATTAAAGGGGCGGAGACGTCCATTTTTTATTATTGAAGAGTTAATAAGGATTGTCTCACCTTCTTGAAGAGAACCTGACCCGTCACCTCCTTTGGGCATTTTAAACTGTGCCCACCAGTTTACACATTATGTAAATGTGGTTCTTGTAACCCTTCTATGTGCCCAGACGCACCCCTCATACATGAGAAAATAACTTTTATTGTGTCTAGCACTGACCTCCTATTAAGTCCGGGAGGCTGCTATTTAGTCCAGGTGGATAAAGTCCCCCTGGCTGCAAAATCTGCCCTGCACTTGTTAAAGTTCCCGCCCCTCCCGTGATCGGCGCTTGAGTGACAGCCGCACTTGCGCCTGCGCAGTGGAGCGGGTGCCTGCACTCCATTGAACATAGTGCCGATGTTTTGCGAGACGTTGCCACTGACAGGTGCACCTGCGCAGTGGAGCGAGTGTCAGTGCGTAGTGCCGACGTCTCGCATTTACATAATGTGTAAGCTTGTGGGCACAGTTTAAAATGCCCAAACGGGGTGACAGGTTCCCTGTAAATAGTCACATTTGCAAAGTACCTCAAAAACAAACAATTTTGCTATTTACTTCTTATTAAAAATCTTCTCATTTCAATAAGGAGGATATAGCTTGCCTCAGTTAATGGTCACCTCCGTAGTTTAACAGAGTCATCAGTTTTCTAGGCAGCACTTGCAAGCTCTTTATTACAGAGCTTCAGTGCTACTGCGCTCCCCCTCTGACGCGGCACATAATCCGGTATTAAAAGTAATATGTCGCCAGATTAAATAACACACACTGAGGATGATGACAATGAAGGTGTACTTACTTTTAAAATCCATGTGAAAATGGTTTTATAACCCTACAGTTCAAGTCTACTTCCTCTCTGAAGAGACATTTGCATATTTAATTTCCCAGAGCAGCATTGCGGCTCTCAGTCTCCTCATTACTGGAATGCCGATTGGTGTGTCGCTCTCCATAAAGAGAAAATCTCACTCTTTAGGCTATGTTCACACTGGATGTTTCTGATCCGTTTTCGGGGCTGCGTTTTTTTTTTTTTAAACTACACCAAAATTGGATCAGTCAAAACGTCTGCCAGGAAAGTGAATGGGATTCACAATTTTTTGACTGCAGAAAGTGCATCCAGAATGTAATGAGTGTCAATTATTGCTCTGTTTTTCTAGTGCACATTCTACACTACTAACATCCAATTACTAACCCACCCCAGCAATGTCTTTCTTCTTCGTGATGTTGGTCTAATAGGCATTGCTACCACCTAGCCAGAATCCTACTCCACACTGATGAGGGGCAACACCCCGAAACAGCTGTCTGTGGATGGGTATCTAGCCTTGGTATTCCCTTGTCATATCTTTAAACTCGTAAAGAGCTGGATATTGACTAAAAGGGCCACTTAATATGGTGGTCATGGTGGTCTCCTCAAGGAGCCACCCAATGGCTGGGTCCTTCCCTGGAGGGATATCTGGCTAGTCCTGTGTTTGAGACTCCTAAATGAGGCTCCACGGACTCTATTTGCATATGGTTTTCTTCTGGTCATCCACATGACCTGTGGGTAGTCGGGTATGGTACTAACAGGACCTACCAGCAAGTGACTCAGTCACATGGAGCACAGGTTCTGTAAGTCACGTACCCGACTACCCACAAGTCCGGTCAATGCCCGGAAAGAAGACATGAATGGAGATCACCATGGGATTGCTGGGGAGAGTAAGAAAGTGCGCGTTTCTGTCTCTCTGTGTCCCCGAAAATGGAGCAAAAAAGCACGAATGGATGATGAGTGATTTTTTTTTTTTGCATTTTGGTGCAGATCAATAAAAAACAGAGCACAAATGCTTTGTCTGAATTCAGCCTTAGACCCCACTTAACCTCTCACACAGCCAGTTCAGATCTCATACTTTGCGGTGACGAGGGGCAAACACTCTGAAACACTGTGACTGCAAAATGGGATTCTGATCTAGTGTCTATAATAAATGCCCCGTTACACGGTACGATATCGTGAACGATATCGCTCAAACCTCACGGGGTTGAAGCCGTTCAAATGACATCGTTAGGACGTCGTTGCGTGTGACACCGAGATACGACTACAATAAATCATTGGATCGTTGATCACAGATTTGGTAACGTTCTCAAATCAGACGATCCACGATCTGCCAACCTGCTGCATCGTTCAGTGTGACTCCGCGATAACGATGTCATTAATTACTATGCCCATTCACAACAGTGAGCAAGTATCGTTTGCGGGGTTTGCAAACGATACCTGCTCACTACTTCGTTGGTTCGTCGTCCACGATATTTTGACGTTTAACATCTCACCAACGATCACAAAACGATGTCGGAAACGACCGCGCGCCCCTGAGATCGTTAGTGATATCGCTTCTATATTGTACCGTGTAACGGGGCCTTAGGTCACCTGACAAGGCTCATTAAAAGATTGATTGCTACTTCCAATAGGTGGCAGTAGAGTGTAAGTCTACTTTCTCTATGACTATATATTTGCATATTTAGCCAGAATATTAAAATTTACATTTTATGAGCCCATCTAGACGCACACAAATTCTCCTTTTACTATCAGGATTACATAACCATTGATAGCCATAGATATCTATAATAAGGATACCAGTTTCATCAGGTCTTAGAAATGTATTTAAAAGAGTGTTTAGTTTGTATAGAAAAATTCTTATGACAGATCCACTTTAAATTCCAAGTTCCCATTGTATCGCACATTGATGGCTGCAGAACATTTAGTTTCCACTGGAAAGAAGCGATAACTCAGCAGCATTTGTGCCAGACACAATACTCTATAGAATAACAGAACAAGGTATTCACAGAGTGCAGCATTTCTTTGTCCCCACCAGGATTAGTAGACAAATGAGTTTATCAATTGCTGCTGGCATTTTACTGCTCGCATTGATTTCACAAAATGGAAATAAATGGAGCTCCCTCTAAGGCCTCGTTCACACATACGGTTTTCTTTTCCTCTCACATGAAAAGAACAGACTATTTGTTATCATGATGTTGGATCTAATTTTCATCCATTTTTATCCATCGTCTACTTTTTGCCATTGGTGCGTCATCTGTTCTTTTTGCATGCAAAAAAAAAAAAAAAACAGCCATCAACCTAACACAACAGACAGCACTAGATGACCCACCAATGGCACTTCTGTGCTGCTTTGGTGCTCTACAACGTCATGATGTCGCAATATGATGATGTTGCATGAGACCTAAAGAACAGACTTTATAGGACAGTGTGAGGATCTGAAATTGTGGGTTGTAATAATCACTTAAGTAGGATGATGTTTCATTTCTATTCGTATATTGTATTACAGCACCTCTAGGTAGATACAATACAATGCCTCTAGACCACAAAAAAACAGGTGGCAACAATAGTCCTTACGTTGCACTAAATGACAGATATCACAACCGTAGCACGTTTCCAGCTCCACAATAGTCTTTAGGATAGATCCTTAAATCCAGATGGTACATATCACGATCATAGCCCGTGTATCCAGATTCAAACTTTATAGTTCATCCATAAGCTCAGGACCTGGCCTCAGCACAGATCCTTTCACTTCCAATTGACAGCACCAACAAACTCCCACAAACACATGTCTTCTTCTTTTCTACCTTTTTTTGAATAAGCACCTTAGTTGGGCAAAAGCACTCCCAACCCTCTTAAAGGGAACCTGTCACCTCCTATGAAGGTAAAAGAGCCTCTTTCAGCAGCACTAAGACTGCATTTTGTGAAGGTGGCTCTTATGTGTAATGTCCCCAGGGACACTGAAATAATGAGTTTTATAAATTTGCCTCCATACCTGTACTTGGACCAGTGGGTGTGTTCTCTCCCCAGTTCTCAACTGACTTTGTGCTGTCCATCATCCCCCCTCTGTGCTCCGGGCGCCACCTCCTCTCTGCTCCTTACGTTACTGGCACCTGCGCCGCAGTGTGAATACATCATAACACACTGCAGGGCAGGGATCTGGGCCTCCGCTATACGCAGGCGCGATGTGAGGAGATCATGTGACCTCATTTGCCGGGCTGCGCATGCATGAGACATGATTGCACAGAGCAGGTGCCGGTGATGTAGGGAGCAGAGAGGAGGTGGCGCCCAGAGCCAAGGGGGGACAATGGACAGCACAAAGTCAGTTGAGAACTGGGGAGAGAACACAACCACCGGTCCAAGTACAGGTGTAATGACCAGAGGTCCGTACTAGATCCAGTGAGTCACAGAAACAGAGACGGAGGCAGAAGCAACATAAAATACTTGCTTTTACTTGGGGAAACAGATGGAAAGTTTAGAGTAAGATGCACAGATATGTTATTTCCCCAGAAATAGATAAATTATTTACATACACCCAGCATCAAGCTAGGGGTCGGTGTGTTACCTTAATGTTCCTCCTCAGTGTGAGGAGACAATGGCAAAAATAAATTTACCTAAAATCTATACAGAAAAATAAGTGATTTACTACACACAGCAGCAGGACAGGTGTAAATCAGATGGATGCAGTTTAGTGAGGATCACTGAAATAACACACCGATTTACAATCTTATCAACTCTATACATACAATACATATAAACCCAGTGTACATATATGTACATATATATTTATATATCTGATCTGTTGGATACCCGGGTACCTTATCTAATAGTAAAGTTTAGTCCAATTACAGTCTGTACAGGCCTGGGGAAGTACTGTTAACACAGTCACTTCCAATGGTCTTCAACGCCAAAAATGAAAAATAAATAAAACACAACTGTAGCAAATAGGGATATTGTGTTCTCTTGTCTGAAGGGGGGTCTTAGTCTCTGTAGCTTTTTGGGAGGCCAAGTGTGTTCACCTAGAGACACCACACCGAGGCCTGCAGTCTCACAGCAGAGATTCAGTCTTTTTCTCTCACAGTATGGCCGACCCGTCTCCTCTAAAGCACTCCTCTCCTGGCAGTAGTATACTCGCTTCTTAGCAGGGAATAAGTCGTTGGTCCCCTCCAGGGGCTCTGCTGTCCAGTGGATCAGTGTCCGGTCTCAGCTTTATCTGGCTCAGACTTCTCCACAGCCACTCTCCTCACAGCACCTCAGGAGACAAGTTTACCTCAGCCCAAACTGTCATAAAGTCCTCCATGTCTCCGTGACAACCTCCTCAGCTGACAGCCCCCACCTTTTTATTCAGGAAGTAAATTTTTACACACTCTTACACAGGTATAAAGCCAAATGTATAAAACTCATTAATTCAGTGTCCCTGGGGACATTACACATAAGAGCCACCTTCACAGAATGCACCCTTAGTGTGTATCCAAGAGACCGCCTGCAGGGAGAAACAAAAGACTCACACCTCACCAGCTGGATGCAGAACATTGAATGGTAATGCACACCTGATTGCATTATGGTCTATGAAACCAGACTGGAAGGGACACTTTGGTACATCCCCCTTCCCCCCTTCAAATTGTGTACCTTAAATGACAGCTCAGCAAATCTCCAGCAAAACACAAAAATAATATTGGTGTAACCAGAGCTCCATGCTGTAAATAGTCCTCTTTATGTCTATTGGTCCAATAGTCTTGAGTCTACAGTCAGCTCCTCACAGATGGCTTGACACAATGGGGTCTAGTAAGTACACAATGCAAGAATGAGAATGACAGTGGAAAAGTGAAGACCAGGTGCCATGGAAGACTGGACTATACAAAAAGATGGAAGCGTGATGTATGTTTGGGCGCTGAGGTAAGGAAGATCTCTGATGCTGGCTTCTTTTCCGGACTTTATTAAAATAATTGCAGTTATAATTATTCAAGCTTAAGGCTCTCAAAACCCACGATGCATTTCGACGTGCACACACGTCTTTCTCAAGTGAAGACGTGTGTGCACGTCGAAATGCATCGTGGGTTTTGAGAGCCTTAAGCTTGAATAATTATAACTGCAATTATTTTAATAAAGTCCGGAAAAGAAGCCAGCATCAGAGATCTTCCTTACCTCAGCGCCCAAACATACATCACGCTTCCATCTTTTTGTATCATTCTGACTCCCTATGGGGAGAGTGGTGGAGTGAGCTGCAGAGGAGGGAGAGGACCTGAGAAGACGTCAGCTGGATCAGCCCCTTTACTAGACACGTGACGCCGCCCGGCACTAGTGTTTCCCCGGAGAAGACCTCGTAGGAAGCACGAGGACGGAACCGGAGGATTCCGCTGCTTCATATTAATAAGCTTATCTACGGGCTGTGGTTTACAACCAGACCAGGTGAGTTTAAACGCAAAAGAACCGCCCGTTAACAGCCCCATGTGTACAGGCGCACTACAAGCTGTTGTTGTTTTTTCTTTACATGGAAGACTGGACTGGAAGGCGAACCAGTCAGTAGAAATGAAATTGCTCATCTCTAACCAGAGGCCATGCACTGCCTAGTTACATACAGCTTAGGACAGTAATTAGTGTAGTTAGTATAATACAGTGGCCAAAATATATCATTTATTATTATTATTATTTTTATTTATTTATATAGCGCCATTAGATTCCATTACATATGAAGAAGGGAGAACGAGGACAAGTACATATGGACAATCAATTCATAAATATACAGGAGGGGAGAGGGGAACCTGTCCACAAGGGCTCACAGTCTACGAGGGTCAGGCAAGGAAACAAGGAAACAGTAGAAGGGGGCAGCGCCAATCGTGGGGATATGTGGCGACCGGGTCTCATTTTAGGTTTTAGGCTTGTCGGAAGAGTTGAATCTTCAGGTTTCTTTTGAAAAAGCTATATAGTGGCAGGGGCAAACTGTTTACTGTTATAGTAAGGGTGTACCTCCCAACTTTGAAATTTAAGAAAAGGGCAATTTTTATTTTATGTTAAGCCACTTTACTACTCACCCAGTCCCTCTCCCCATCCAGTTTGATGCCCCTTAAGTCCACAAAACAGTATGATGCTCCTACACAGTGAGCTGTCCCCATAGTCGTACCCACAAAGACTGCAGGGACCAACATTTTAATCCTTGCCAATGATAGCACTACTACTGCCCTGGAATCCCCATACACAGTATGATGATCCCAGAACCCTCCTACTAAATATGATGCCATCACAGCCCCTCTTACACAGTATGATGTCCCCACAGACCCCTCAGTACAGCTCCACAAAGTGTGATGTCCCTACACAGTTTGGTGTATCCCCAGACTGCCATACACACAAGCACACACAGTATGATGCCCCCACACAGTATGGTGTTCCCACAGACCCCCTCCAGCCACACACACACACACACACACACACACACACAGTGGTACCCCTACAGACAGATTGATAACTTCATATGCAGTGTTATTGTAGCGCCCAGGCTTTGGGGTACTCGAGTGTCAGGCGGCAAGGGTTAACTCTCCTGTTGTCACGGGGAATGGTGGCCGCGCCTGACCCCGTGTCCTGAGTTATCTTTCAACAAAGGGGGTGATATTTACAGGGGATTATGTACAAAGTTTGTCGCCGTGACGCCACTGTAGTTTTTGGTGATTTACACCAGCGCCGCCACAGTCCGCTGGAGGTAGATGGTATCGCGGCTAGGATGGTGAAGTCCTCCACAGGTAGCACTGGACCTCCAGGGCAGCGTAGGGAGAAGGGGAAGCTTGTAGTGGAGCTAGGATGGTATAGGGAGTGCTGGAACAGTCTATGCGAGGGACCGATAACAGAGAGGAATGATACACGCACACTGCAAAGTCTCTTTTACCTTTTACTGATGTTTGGCAGGTAAAGACGTCCAGGACACTGACGGGTGGACTGGTTGCACAGTGGGTCCCCACAGCAAGTGGGTATAAGGCCTCCTCTGCTCTGTATTGGTGATTGAAGCACAGCCTGCTTGCAGCCAGACTTGCCTCCTCTCTCTCTCTCTCTCTCTCTCTCTCCTGACCCTGATGTCTGTCTCTCCTCCTGTGCGGTCTCCGGTTTACCTTCTCTGATCACTGCGGTGGTACATTGCTGTGTCTGGCTCCCTCTCTTGACCCACAGGTGAAACTGGGTAGCCGAAGCCTCCACGGTGCGATGGGGTTCTCTGTGGTCCTATAGTATCCCACAGGTGCGGATCCCCAATATCTGGTGGTTCATTTTGGTTGGACTTACTCAAGTCCTTCACTCCCTCTTGGCTAACTTCTCCTTGCCTTCGGTCCCACTTAAGCTTGCGGGACGTAGAAGGGCCACTCCGGGTCACTGATTTGGGCCTAATCGTGGCACCGACCACCAGGACGTCGTCGCAGCTCTCCTAGCGCCTGCACACTAACTAACTCCTCCCCCAACAGCAGTATTTATAGGGGATCTTGCCTAAGGGCAGCAAGTGGGGCTCCCCCTACTGTGCTGGGGAGGAAGGTGTTGCATGTAGTAGGTACCTGCTGTGGAAACACAGATGTGCATTAGAGAAGTCTGTGGCTTCCTGTGTGAGCAGGGTGCCACATTATCCACTTATAAACTGTTCTCCCACAATATATGATGCCACTACAGCCCGCCACACAGAGTATGATGTGCCAATACAGCATGGTACCCCCACAAACCTTCCACACACACACACACGCCAATGTATGCCCCCAAACAAAGTATGATAGCCTTGCAGTCCCCCACAAAGTATGATCCTCCTAGAATATGAAACCTACAATGTTATTGCAAATATTATGATGCCACCACAGCCCCCCAGACACAGCATGATGCCCCCACAAAGTATAATGTTCCCACATATTATGATACATTGTGTGTTGCCCACACTTGCCCAGGACTCCACTTGCCTGTGTGTTCTGCTCCTCAGGGGCTGAGCTTATCTCTGCTACTAGTGATGTGCCCTGAGACAGTCGCATGACCAGCAGGTCCTTCAGTGTCCACCCAGACTGAACTATGAAGCAGGGATCTTCCCGAGTTAGCTATTAGCCTGTCCTATTGAATCTGGATAAATAAAAACATTATTATGAGCCTAATAAAGACGTTCTTGTCACCTGACAAAATGTTGTTGTACCTTATATATTTTGATTTGCTGAACACGAATATGTGCTCCAAAAGTCTGTATCACGTAAGGTTTTTAACATCATGACGTTCGAGACACTACATACATGTGCATCGATGTCAGTAGCAAAAGCAATTGTCTAAAGTGTTTTGCAGACGACTTTCCTTTATAATCCGTGTCACATGCTTATTGAATAAGATTCCAGCATAGTCAGCCAGCACTGACATACTCCACTTTCCCTGGTACCTTTTCTCCACCAGCACAATGTCTTGGTGGAATCTTTCACCGTCTTCATCGCTATCGGCACCAAGATTGGCTGCAAAAAAGTTCAAGTGAGAATGTAGAAAATGCATTATTAGTGACATATTGCATTTCATCAAATGATATGCTGTGAGCATGTTGTCCACGAGTTGTTCAAAGTTCGGTGCCCTGCTGTTGCCAAGGAAGTTGAAGGTGACATCTTTAAAAGCTCTCCATGTCACTTGTTAAGGACCTTGCAAAAGACTATCAAAGACTGATGAAGGGGCCATAGTGCCCCAAAAGCTTGCTATGTTTATCAACCACTGAGGACTCTCAGATTCCAATATTTTTCCATCAAAGCTACTGTCATTCATTATATCTCTGATTTGTTGAACAATAAAAATACCTTCTTTAATCTTTGCATATCTTATTCTTGGAAATTTCTGTAAGAAAAGGCTTCCAATTCTTTGTTCATTGCTTTGACAAAATTCATCATAAGCCCAAGTTTAATATGCAAAGGAGGGAGAAATATCTTTGCTGGATCAACGAGAGGATTATGTTTATGTGGCGCCCAGCAACGAGTGCGTCACAGGAGGGTATTGCAGCCATAAATGCAGCCGCAATATTCTCCGACCCAGCAGTCATATGGTTAACTTAGAGATCCAAAACCCTGCATGCATCACTTAACATAGAGGGCCAATCCAAGGTCCTGGTGGGCGGAGTGTAAGGGTAGTGTAGGAGAAGTACAGTTAGTCTAGACAGAGTTAGAGTCGGAGTTAGAGTCGGGTCTAGACAAGACACAGACTTGAACTTGGAGTAGGAGCGGGGGCTTGCACCGCTGTGCAGCCCCTGGGCTATCACCGGTCGGGTGTTAGCACCTGAGGCCTCAACAACCGGGATCGGGCATCACCAACCACGGGTTCCAAAAGACCCCCGTGCCCAACTCACAGCCGGTTCACTGGTACCGAAGCTGGCAGCAGTTCACCTCTGCTACGCGAACCAGAAGCGTGGAGGAGCAGCTTCACAGGAGCACCCCACCACCCGCCAAATTCCAGTCGTCTAACCAGCGGTGTACCCACCGAGGGACCCAAGGCTCCCCAGAACATCCATAACGTACATCTTGGATAGGGATTGAAGCAGCCTCCCCGTACCCGACCTGGTATTCCTGGGCGACAATGGCAACTACTTAGCTAGAATGGAGGAACACTACGGATCTCTGAGGGACACCTATCATTGCTGAGTCCGCCCGGTCTGCTACCCGTTAACTGTATACCATGTACTGCCTGCTGGTTACAGTAAAGACCCGTTACAGAGACTTTCAGTGTCCGTGCTTCCTTATGATTGCATCCGTCCGTACACAAGGTAACCGTAGCTGCCGCACAACATCTTGAGCAGCTCCAGCCTCCGGGGATCACCGCTCAGCCTGTGGGGAGCGTTCCATCTTGCTGCTGTCCATCCCCCGGAGGTTCCGCAGCGTCGGTAACGATTACCGAACTACTCATAGGTGGCGTCACGAATAAATTAACCCCTTAATCTGTTCCGACAAGACGTCTTCAACTTTTGATCTGCACTCAACCGGGCCTCACTACCGGCAGGCGCGGCCCACCCGTGACAAGGAGGAAGGAGCTACAGCATGTCTAAACCGGAGTCCGCGGGCCTACGGTGAGTCAGAAAATGGCGTCACGAACAGGATACGAGCAGGCCTGTTCCCTAACGGGTATAATGTGCTTAAAAATGACTTTAATGTCTACAAATTGGACTTTGTTCATCCCTAAAAGAACTTTCCCGCCTTTTCACCGTGGGCCAAGATGGCGCCCAAGATGGCATTCCCGCCACAAGGATCCGCCACGTGCAAGCCCAGGGGTGAGCCACCGCCCCTCATCGTGGGAGGGCTAAAGGCAAAAGGCGCCAAACTCTTTGTCCGCCCTGATTGCTCGAATCAACCATGGGGGCGGACCCCAAAGACTTTTCCCACGATTGGACTACAAAAGCCCAAAAGGAAATGGGAGTGTCAGACAGACCGTTCTTCACCAGCTCTTCACCAGTACAGCTACCGGGTAGAGACGGGTGTGGCTCCTCCAAGAAACATGGCCAGCTCAAGACTGAGAGACCTGATGCAAGAAGTGGAAGCCGAGGCCAGAGCAGCTATAGGCCATCCGGGTCCGGGTCCTGTCCTCAATATCGACGGCAGCCCCGACTTCTGGCAAGAAGCTCTACAAGACCTCCGGGTACGGCTCCTAGAAACCGTGGAATGGACCATCCGCAGTTGGAGTGCAAGCTTGGGCAGCAGACTACATCGTGCGATGCAGCAGAGCCGCTCGGGTGCAACCACTCCAGAGCCGGACGACATCTCAAGTTTCAGCCCCGCCTTGCCCACGCCGACCACTTGTCCAGCCTCGTCTCCAGAACCAATAGACTGTGTCATTCCGGTAGAGACCACCGTTTATCCCGCTCCAAAGCCTGAAATAGCGACCGTGTTTGAGCCGGAGCTCACAACTTGCTCCACAGAAGAACCGAATACTTACCTGGTTCCACTTGCGGAACCCGCGACTAGTTTCATCACTACCGAGACTGTCGCCTGTTTCTCCCCTGATCCGGAGGTCTCCTCTGCAATTACCGAGGCCTACCTGGTGACCGAGATCGAAACACCGTTACTCGCTGCTACAGAAGAAGAGGCAGGCAGCCTGGAAGCCCTGCAAGACGACCTCAAGGAGAACTTTGCAGCACAGCCACCCATCGACCCAGAGGATTCCATTCCATCATCTCCGTTAGCCGAGCAGCCCGACGTGGTCATCGAGGGAGAGATCGAGGATGATGACGACGAGACCTACAGCCCAGCTGAGGATCTCTACACCAGGTTCGCCTGGGGAGACACCAAGGATCCTTCTGCCGGGCGATCTGCTCGGGTACAGTGGTCGGGTGCCGCCGCAGCAACATCTTCTCCAGTTCCGTTCAACCGGGCTCCGCTCCAAACTGCCCACCAGACTCAAGCCGTTCAACAACCATCACGCCGTAATGACTTTATCCACACGCCGCACCACTCCGACGAAGAGGTACGTCGCATCCGAAGGGAGGAGTGGCACGCTCGGCTGCACGCCAACATGCAGGCCCGCGCTGAAGCCCGCCGCCAACCTCCATTGCCTGATGAGTTCCGTAAAACCGGACGGGTGAGCACCTTTAACTTATCCACTGGGTGGGGATTCATAAGGGAGGAAGGTGTGAGTAATGAAGTGTTTGTGGGGCGCCGTGATGTGGAATCGCACCTACCGCGAGGGCATCCAAACCGAGACTTATATAGAGGGGACATTGTAACCTATGAGCGATATGTATGCTGTGACGTGTGGTTCGCTATACGAGTCCGGAACCCTGCCCTCCATAAGTGACTTTGTTGTTTGAACTTTTTGCCAAGAGACTTCTTCCTGTTTGCAAATAACACCGCGACTTGACGGCCACAGCCTGAACTTTAACCTAAGGACAGCCGACCGCCCGCCGGGTCCGCGCAATGTGTTAAGTTAACCTGTTTATTTTACTGCTTCACTTTTATGCAAAATAATGACCTGTCATTAATAAAAGTGTTTATTACCTGTAATAAAATATAAAAACCTCTGTAATGTGGGTAGTATGACACTTGGGGACAACCGAATTTAACCAAGGGGGAGTGTGGCGCACCGCAACGAGTGCGTCACAGGAGGGTTTTGCAGCCATAAATGCAGCCGCAATATTCTCCGACCCATCAGTCATATGGTTAACTTAGAGATCCAAAACCCTGCATGCATCACTTAACATAGAGGGCCAATCCTAGGTCCTGGTGAGCGGAGTGTAAGGGTAGTGTAGGAGAAGTACAGTTAGTCTAGACAGAGTTAGAGTCGGAGTTAGAGTCGGGTCTAGACAAGACACAGACTTGAACTTGGAGTAGGAGCGGGGGCTTGCACCGCTGTGCAGCCCCTGGGCCGTCACCGGTCGGGTGTTAGCACCTGAGGCCTCAACAACCGGAATCGGGCATCACCAACCACGGGTTCCAAAAGACCCCCGTGCCCAACTCACAGCCGGTTCACTGGTACCGAAGCTGGCAGCAGTTCACCTCTGCTACACGAACCAGAAGCGTGGAGGAGCAGCTTCACAGGAGCACCCCACCACCCGCCAAATTCCAGTCGCCTAACCAGCGGTGTACCCACCGAGGGACCCAAGGCTCCCCAGAACATCCATAACGTACATCTTGGATAGGGATTGAAGCAGCCTCCCCGTACCCGACCTGGTATTCCTGGGCAACAATGGCAACTACTTAGCTAGAATGGAGGAACACTACGGATCTCTGAGGGACACCTATCATTGCTGAGTCCGCCCGGTCTGCTACCCGTTAACTGTATACCATGTACTGCCTGCTGGTTACAGTAAAGACCCGTTACAGAGACTTTCAGTGTCCGTGCTTCCTTATGATTGCATCCGTCCGCACACAAGGTAACTGCAGTTGCCGCACAACATCTTGAGCAGCTCCAGCCTCCGGGGATCACCGCTCAGCCTGTGGGGAGCGTTCCATCTTGCTGCTGTCCATCCCCCGGAGGTTCCGCAGCGTCGGTAATGATTACCGAACTACTCATAGGTGGCGTCACGAATAAATTAACCCCTTAATCTGTTCCGACAAGACGTCTTCAACTTTTGATCTGCACTCAACCGGGCCTCACTACCGGCAGGCGCGGCCCACCCGTGACAAGGAGGAAGGAGCTACAGCCTGTCATTTAACATTCTTCTATCCGACAACTAGACTTTCGCGCAGTCCTTCCTGAAATAGTGCATTTCTCATGCACGACTGTCCCACTCACAAAGAAAAACATAATGCTAGGTATATCCAAGCTGCAGTCCAAGAAGAAGTGCAACAACTTTTAGATCACCACATATGTTCCAGTTATAAGTGCTATGATTAATGTGGGTCAACAGTAACTCCGCATTCTCATACGATTCTTTCATGTGTACGGTATGTGCAAAAGGTATAGAAGGATAGATATTTCCGTTGTGTAGTAAGTCAGCCTTCAGTCTTAAAACTGATGAGTCAATGAACAGTCGCCATTCCTTCGGGTCATGTTCGCATCCAAGAGCAGCAAGCAACCCCAAGATGTCTTTGCAAAAGGTTAAACTGTCGACACGGTTGAAACATTGATCAAGGTCTTCTTGATGACTGCGAAAAACAGAAACCCTTGTTCCTGGTAATAAGAGATTCTGTTCTCGTAGCCTTGATCCCAATAATTATGCCTGCCTCTTTGACAACTTCAAATCTCTGACCAAGTCACTCAGATCAGCTTGACTGAACAGATGTGGTTTTGATGTAGAACGCTCAAAGTCTGGGTCTGCAACAGTTTCATTTTCCACTGACATTGTTAGTTCATCTTCGTTGTCCTCCAGTGTCCATACCTTGGGTGGCTTTGGAACAGGAAGACTTTCATCGTGTGACACTGCTTTTATGGCTGAAGGAAGATTAGGATATTCTATTGATTTCTTGTTCTTTGCTAAATATCCTGTTACATTTGTAAGGCAGAAGTAGCAATCTATTACATGATCTCTCTGGTCTCTCCATATCATTGGGACAGCAAATGCCAATGAAGGGCATGATCTATTCAGCCATGCTCTAAGGCTAGGGTCACATTAACGCTATCTGTGCTTACCATTAAAAACTTATGGCCACTTTACACGTCCCAATATCGGCGTCCAACTCCGATAAAAAGTCACGTGGTTCGTGCGTTGGCCCCGATATCGTTCGTGCGTTGTATGGTTTAAATGTCCAATACGATGCACAAACAATGCCAAAACGATATCAGGGATCAAATGAGCCTGCTCTCCAACGGGCTGATATTGGATGGACGTTGTGGCCGGATTGTGCTGTGTAAAAGCCCAACAACGATGTGGACTACAACTTCCCCTATTCCCTCCAATGTTAAATGGTTGTTCCTGGGTCGGCCGTACAAGGGGGCGTACACATCGTAGTGGCGTTGCCTGCCGATATCGCGCTGTGTAACACCTCCTATGTGATCTTGGAATTCTGCCCAAAAAGTGCGCTCCCGCGTCATTGGATCCAATATTGGACAGACGTTGGGACGTGTAAACTGGCCATTAGACTTTGGCAGCCTTAACGCGGTGCTAACACCATGTTAGCACTGCGTTAAAGCTGCCAATGTTATCCTATGGATACCCGGCCCTTACCGCGGCTTCAACTCCAGCATCTGATGGAAATCTTGCGTTATTTCCGAGCAAAGGTGCTGCAGAGAGCGTCTTTGCTGGCGTTCGTAAAAAATGTGAGATTTCCATGAGATGCCGGCGTTGAAGTCGCGGTAAGGGCCGGGTATCCATAGGATAACATTAGCAGCGTTAAAGTGGTCCTAAAAGGGCGTTAGCTCCGCGTTAAGGCTACCTAAGTCTAAGTTTTTAGTGCGACCCCCTGGGGGCTTCTAGAACAAGATGCACAGCATATTATGAGGTGCCCACTGTTTGTCCTGATCTCCAATTGAACATTCAAAGTATAGTTCAGATGCTTTCTTAACAAGTGGAGTCATAGTGAAGAGTTAGATCCCTTTGACAGGTTCGCAAAACTTGTTATATACGACGCATTTAATATAAAGCTATGCAGTGCGGTATGTAGTCAGAGGACGCTGGACTGTGAAGATATTAGGAAGGTGTTTTTTGCTTTCTAAAGCTAATGGGACATTGAGAAATGTTATAACACTGTCAAACTACAGAAAACCTAAGTCCTCAGGATCTGTGAGTTATTTTAATTTCGCCACCTTTAATTTTAGCTTTATTTGTAGCTGATTTCCCATTTTCTGCAAACTAACCTTAACATCTGCTTCAGGGTGACACATTTCTAAATTTAGTCTAATTGATGCATTACACACATGTGACCTCCTCCAAGCTTTATTCTGCCTTCCGCTGCAATCACTTCACGGGGGGCCGATGAGAGCTGGTGCACGCACACATCGGTGATTGTGCTATTTAAATGCTGGCAGTGAGTGATAGTGGCATTTAAAGAGTTAAACAGCAGCAATTGAAGAGTTCTCTGGTCGCTTCTGTTACATTCAGCAAGATACAGGTGCATCTCAATGAGTTAGAATATCATCAAAAAGTTCATTTATTCTGTTCTACTTTAATTTTCTGAGACAATGACCTTTCGGTTTTCATTTGCTGTAAGTCATGATCATCAACATTTACAGAATTAAACACTTGAAATAGCTCACTCTGTGTGTAATGACTCTATATAATATATGAATTTCACTTTCTGTATTGAATTACTGAAATAAATTAACTTTTTGATGATATTCTAATTCATTGAGAAGCTCCTGTAGGTGGTGGAATTGTCCTGTGAAGCTCAGCAACTGAGTAGTTCTAGCCACTATTGACACTCGGAACAATTGATAGACGGATGTACTGGGTGTTGCACCTCCACCGATTAAACATTGATAACCTATTATCATGGTAATAGGTTGGGGAGAAGAGGCGTACCCTCACTGTACCCTGACCTAGGCTTACCCAGAATGGTATGATTATGGGCTACTTTACACGCTGAAACTTTCCAGCGATCCCACCAGTGATCCACGCGCTGCGCTTAGTTACCCGGTGTTTACCTTGGTTACCAGCGATGTTGCTGCTGACTGGTCGCTGGTGGGTCTGCCTGTTTGACAGCTCACCAGCGACTGCAGAGAGACTTTCCAGCAATCCCGGTCAGGTCGGATCACTGGTGGGATCGCTGGAAAGTTTCAGCGTGTAAAGGGGCCCATAATCATACCATTCCGGGTAAGCCTGATTCATGGTACAGTGAGGCCTCTTCTCCCCAACCTATTACCATGATAATAGGTTATCATGCAATGTGCGGCGCCTGGCATTGGCTGGGAGATCGCTGATTCTTGGTCTCTCGCTGTCACACATATAGATGCGTGCTGACCAGCGTGAGACCAAGGACCAAAAAATGGTCCTGAACGATTTGTAGCGATCAGCGACCTCACAGCAGGGGCCAGGTCGCTGGTGGCTGTCACACACTGCAGCATCGCTGGAGAGGTCGCTGTTACGTCACAAAACCTGTGACATTTCAGCTACATCACTAGCGTTGTTGCAGTGTCTGAAGTACCCTTAAGTGACTACCCAATCTTCACCAGAGCTTCTGATCGTGAGGTTAAACTTTGTTGATGATTGCCACCTGGTACAACTCTAGGGTAGCCCTTCAATGTCGCACTCCACCGAGAGGCTGAACAGTCCACTTTCAGAAAGATGCGGTGGGAAACATTGACACCAAGGAACCACACGAAGAGTAACCCCTGTCACTTACCCTGAGCAACCGTGAGATCTCTGATGTCCCTAAACAAATTCTTTCACCCCATGCGGCCATCATGTTCCTATCCCTGTCTCACCCTAATCACGACCCTGTCTAGTGAGCTGGGCAGCAGGAACACTAGTCCTGCTCTTTGAAAATGATACAAAGGGAAAACCTCAGGCAAGGAAAAAAAGAAGGCACATTCACTTAAAGGGATCCTGTCACCTCCAAAACGCCTCCTAAGCTAGCAAAACATGTCCCTGCAGCATCCCATCACTAATCTCACACTTCTTTTGTCTCCTAAAAGCATCTTGTGAAAGTACATAAAAACGTTTTAATACTTACTCATTAGTGATTATAATTAGCAATGTGACTATTCTTTAGTCACCAAGGCGGGCTCATGTGCAGCTCCAGGATCCACCCTGTCTCTGTGTGTTTTGCTGTGATGTACAGGCTTTGCCCTCCCCCCTCTCTATCACTCACAGAATGCAAATCATTAGTCCTGCCTTCAGTTTCAGTTTCACTTAAGCACAGAGAGAGGGCTGGATCCTGGAGCTGCAAAAGAACACCCCCTGGTGACTAAAGAATATAGCCCCTGCTAATTATAATCACTAATGAGTGAGTATTAAAACGTTTTTATGCACTTTCACAGGATGCTTTTACGAGACAAAAGAAGTGTGAGATTAGTGATAGGATGCTGCAGGGACATGTTTTGATAGCTTAGGAAACGTTTTGCAGGTGACAGGATCCCTTTAATGTGCATCCCACACAAGAGTGGGTAAAAAATGGAAAGGAAAGGGAAATAATAAATCAAAAGGGAGATAATGAATTACTAATACACCAAAAAACTTCAAAGCAGCAATCTCCAGGATCAAGTCCAAAATGATTTCTCTTTCCATGACACACATCTCCACATCAGGACCATAGAATAGTCAGCCATCATTGCCATCTCCTAAGGCAAAGTGTTCAGTACTTAAACCATACGGGGTTGGAGAAATCAGAACAGGCGAGACAACTCAGGACTAGTGATGAGCGAATTTTGCTCAAACATGTTTGCCAATTTCAAATTCGGCAAGAACCTGGTCGATTCCATTCATCACCCAAATTCGAACATTTTGCTGAAAAGTTGGGAAATTCAGCGAACGTTCTATAATGCTTGGATGTGTGTGTAGTTAACGTAGGACAGAAAAATGTATGCAAATTTACTAATGCTTCTGTTCTATGTTATCCTACACACAGACAGACACTCTCAGATCATCTTATCGTGTCTACGCTGCTTGCTTGCGCTGTTCCATCTTCCCACGTCTCTCTAACTTCTGCATCTGTGCTGGTGTGAGTGATGTGTGTCTCTGGGTTTTTATTTTGAATACAATGATTGCTCTCTATGTGGTGTCTTTTTAAACCATTTATTTGAAATTCTTAATGGCCGGGTCTAACTTGGCCTGACATTAAGAATCTCAGGGTTTAATAACAGATGAAAATACAAAGCTGGTATTAACCCCTTATTACCCAGTATGCCACCCCCTACCAGGGCCACTGAAAGAGCCTGGTAAAGCGCCTGGAAATTATGCTTCTTATGAATGTACCATTTTTAGGGGTGACTGTGAGCTGCTATACTATATAATGGGGGGGGCAATAAAGAAGGCCCCTGCCACACTGAGAATACCAGCCCTCAGCTGCCTATGCAATTGGAACAGGAAAAAAGGAATGGCCGCTTAACCACAAATACTTACTACACCTTGGCTTCCGGGTATATTAGTTTGGCTGCCACTTGGTGCATATAGATGAAGAAATTACCGGTGACAGATTTGGGTATTCTTAGTCCTTCTTTATTGGTGTAAGAAATATAAAAACATCAAATGATCCCACACAGGGGGTCAAGAAACACCAGACGCATTTTGGGGAACCCCGTTAATTGTTGGTGTATTTGTTACACCAATAAAGAAGGACTAAGAATACTCAAATCTGGCACTGGGAATTTATTCATTTATCCTCAGCTGCTTAGTTTTACCTTGGTTGGCAATGAAAAATAGGATGAAGTCCATGCATTTTTTGCTAGCCAAGGTAAAATTAGGAAGCTGAGAGTGGCAGCTGGTATTCTCGGGGGTGAAGGCCCATAGTTTTAGAGCCTCCCACACTAAAGAATAGCAGCTCGCAGCCGCCCCTTAAAATGCTGCATTAATTGTAGGACCATTTACAGGCACGTTTCCAGGGTCATCCAGTGGCCCTGGTGGGGGGGCAACCAACCTGCCGTCATAGTGTGTTAAATAAGTAATTAAAAACAAAAATGCTTCACAGGGGCTTCACAGTATTTTTCAGTCCAGCCCAGTGAAAGCTATGGTGAAGAATACAGCATTCTGTCACCGTAGCCTCCAGTCACTTAATGAATGAGCTGCAAGCTCAGTCCGGAAGCGGTGACTCACTGAGGTCACTGAGGTCACCGTTCAGGTAACAATGTTACCCTCTATAATTAGCGGCCACCATTGTTACCTGAACGGTGACCCCAGGTGACCTCAGTCACCGCACACCTGGAGCAGACCTGGCGGTGATTGACGTGCGCAGCAGCTGACCTCATCGCCATAGTAATCAAGTCAGGTGACCAAATCAGCTGAACACAGATCTGAACACATGACGCAATTGCAATGGTGATGATTAGCTGACTGCACACGTCACTCACCGCCAGTGCAGATGCAGAAGTGAGAAGGACGCAGGAAGATGGACTAGCGCAAGCAGCGAAGATCCGGTAAGATGATCTGTGTCTGTCTGTCTGTGCTTGGCTGAAAATGAGGAAACAAAAGCACAATAGGGTCTTATCCTCTTTTTTTTTATATAAAACAGGAATTGCAAAAGTAACTGCTCAACCAGTATATGTGTATAATACAGCAGCTGCTGGATCCACACTCCATGGTATCTCTGTGACGATTTATATAAATCCAAATGGATGGTGCTCTTCGATCCGCGCAAGCCGTAAGTGGAAAAAGACAACAGGAGATCAAAGGATAATGGTTCTTTATTCAACGCGTTTCAGAGCATGTTCCCGCTCCTTAATCAGTAATGCAACCATGTTTGCATTCCTGATGAAGGAGCAGGGACTTGCTCTGAAATGCGTTGAATAAGGAACCATTATCCTTTGATCTCCTATGACCTTTTCCACTTACGGCTTGCGCGGATCGAGGAGCACCATCCATTTGGATTTATATTTTTATGTCTGTCTGTGTTTGGCAGCTTCCGGACACCTTTGAATGTTTTCTATGCCTTGAAAGTTGCCTGCCACTGATTGTTCTGAAAATTCGGTGGATGTTCGTCAAATTATCAGACGAACACTCCACATTCGACAACCAAATACGAATCTGAACACCGTTGTGTTCACTCATCTCTGCTCAGGACAGAAAGCCAAGAAAGACACAAGACACTGCTTAAAGGGATCCTCTCACCCCCAAAACACCTCAAAAGCTATTAAAAGCTGTCCCTAGAGCATAGTAACACTTACCCTACACTCCTTTTAGCTCCTAAATGCACCAAGTGAAATTGAAGATAAATGTTATTACAGTACCTCATTAGGGATGATAATGAGTGACTATGGTATGCATAGTCACCCTGGCAGGCTGTTCCTCTTCATGATATCACGCCTCCATAGGCGTGATCTTCTAATCAGATTAAAATGCGCGCCTCCCCGCTCTGTGCTGTCTCGGCCGGCCTGTAGTGGGGCTGGGTGACACGAATCGCGTCATTTCCGGCGACGGGTGACGTAGTACACCCACGCCGCTCTGTTAGCTTCAAAACGCGCACTGCGCATGCGCAGTGCGGGTCTTGAAGCTAACGGCGGCGCGGGTGCACATACGTCACCCGGCGCCGGAAATGACGCGATTCGCGTCACCCAGCCGCACACTGCAGCGGTCCGGCTGCCATAGGAGAGCGGGGAGGCGCGCATTTTAATCTGATTAGAAGATCACACCATAGGCGTGATATCATGAAGAGGAACAGCCTGCCAGGGTGACTATGCATACCATAGTCACTAATTATCATCCCTAATGAGGTACTGTAATAACATTTATCTTCAATTTCACTTGGTGCATTTAGGAGCTAAAAGGAGTGTAGGGTAAGTGTTACTATGCTCTAGGGACAGCTTTTAATAGCTTTTGAGGTGTTCTGGGGGTTACAGGATCCCTTTAACCCGAGCAGCACGAGAACAAGGAAAAAGCAGATCCAACCATACGTTGCGACTCTCTGACCCATGGAATACTGGAGAACTTAGTCTGTTGCAATATCCCTATTATAACTATCCTGATGATAGGTCAATATTACAGTACCAAACACCTTTTTAATGTGCATCCAGGGTTACATTCTACTGGTAATGTTGGGAGCCTTGATTATAGTCATCCTTGCTTTGGACAGCTCCATTCCCCTTTTTATTTGCGTCTAATAAAGGTATTTTTGACCCAGGCTTTGTCATAATGAAACGGTTAATCTGATACCTTGGAAAGAAATAAGATGACTTTCGGGCTAAGAGCAGGCGGCTTCTGCTGCCAAATGCAGCACAATTGCTTTTCAGGCAAATGTAAATGAAATCCCCTGCAGAGTGCAGCTTGAGAGTAAGACACAGATGATACATGAGACCTGTTATCTTGAATACTGGCTTCTGTCCTCCACATTAATCGCACTCGCATTTCACATTCACAAATGTTTTCCATCTAGGTTTGTTGTTTAGCCGGGAACATTGCTGATCTCCCCCAGGTCTTTTACCATTGTGAGAAATGATCTTCCAAAGCAGGGAGGGTTACAGATCGTGGAAGATGGTCCTGGAAGAGAAACTGAGAGCACACCATTATCCTCATATATAATTACTTCCATGTGTATATCTGATCTGCTAAGATGTGGTTCATTGTTTCAGGACAAATCTTCATTTAGCAAATGGAAAAACCAAAATATTAATGGGATCATCCAGGACTTTGATATCGATGGCCGACCCTTAAGGTGGTGTCTCACGTGGCGATCTGGCCTGCGATGTCGGAAGCGATGTGCAGGTGCACGCTCGCTTCCGACATCGCAGGCCAGCTGTCACACGGCACGACGTTGCCGGTGATGCGGCGGCGATGTGGGCGGAGCCATCGCTCGCTGGGCTGGGCTCAGCCCAGCGAGCGATGGCTCAGGAACGCTGCGATATAGGCTGGATCGCGCCGCCAACAGTGTCAGACGGCGCGATCCAGCCTAATCGCTAGTCACAGGTTGACAGGTTTATGAACATGTTCATAAACCTGTCAACCTGCAACCAGCGATAATTTGCAGTTGCGTCGCGCTGTCACACAGCGCGACGCACTTGCAATATCGCCCGCGGGCGACATCGCCACGTGTGACACTACCTTTAGGGAAAGTCATCAGATTTAAACCAGTGTGGTCTCCCACTGATCAGTAAGGGCAGCAGAGAAGGTCTGTGCCTTGAGGGATCTGCTCCAGTTTAGATGGGAAATCAAATGTGTTTCGAGTGAGGCTTCAAAAATAAAAATCACTACCTCAACACTCATCTGTGCCATCTCCACTGCTCCCTGCTC
>JARQOC010000001.1:584968270-584978837 GCA_033576535.1 Allobates femoralis
ATGGTCGTATGAGTGTAGCCTTAGATGGGTATACTAGTGATCATGGAGTGGATGTTCACTCTTCCCAGGCCCACATGCTCACTGTTTCAGTGTAACCTTCCTTCAAGCCACATATCAAAGCCCTCTCCAACGCCTGACGACTCTAACTTAAAAATATTTCCCAGATTCGCACATTTCTTTACCAAGAATCTGAAAAAACAATGGTGCATGCTTTCATTATTTCCTGCCTGGACTACTGCAACCTCCTGCTCTGTGGCCTTTCTTCTACCACTCTCGCACCTTTACAATCTTTAAACTCAACTGCCCAACTAATCCACTTGTCCCCCTGCTATTCCCCAGTATCTTCTCTCTGCCAATCCCTTCAATGGCTTCTCTTTGCCCAAAGATGCCAGTTTAAAACCCTAATCATGACGTACAAAGCAATCAACAACCTCCATACATCTGTGATATGGTCTCCCGATACTTGTATTTAACCTCTGATTCTCACAAGATCTTCATCTCTATTGTCCTCTTATTTCCCCTTCCCAGAACCGCATACTAGATTTCTCCCGTGCTTCTTCCATACTCTGGAACTCTCTGCTCCAACACATCAGACTCCCACCCACCGTGGAAACCTTCAAAGGGAACCTGAAGACCAACCTCTTCCGACAAGCCTAAAACTTGCAGTGATCCTCAGTCCACTAAACTACTGCAAGGCCAGCCCTATCCTCACCTACTGTATCTTCACCTATCCCTTGTAGACTGTGAGCGCTCACAGGCAGGGTCCTCTCTCCTCACTTACTGTATCCTCACCCATCCCTTGTAGACTGTGAACCTCACAGGCATGGTCCTCTCCACATCTACTGTATCCTCACCCATCCCTTGTAGACTGTGAGTCATCACAGTTAGGGTCCTCTCCGCTCATCTACTGTATGCTCACCCATCCCTTGTAGACTGTGAAGCCTCGTGGACAGGATTCTCTCTCCTCATCTACTGTATCCTCACCAATCCTTTCTAGACTGAGTCCTTGCAGTTAGGGTCCTCTCCGCTGATTTACTATATTCTCACCCATCCCTTGCAGACTGAGTCCTGCCAGGCAGGGTTCTTTCTCCTCACCTACTGTATCCTCACCCATCTCTTGTAGACTGTGAGTCCTCACAGTTAGGTTCCTCTCTGCTCATCTACTGTATCCTCACCCATCCCTTGTAGACTGTGAGCCCTCGTGGGCAGGGTTCTCTCTCCCCACCTACTGTATCCTCACCCATCCCTTGTAGACTGTGAGCCCTCACAGTTAGGGTCCTCTCTGCTCATCTACTGTATCCCCACCCATCCCTTGTAGACTGTGAGCCTTCGTGGGCATGGTCCTCTCTCCACACCTACTGTATCCTCACCCATCCCTTGTAGAATGTGAGCCCTCATAGGCAGGGTCCTCTCTCTTCACCTACTGTATCCTCACCCATTCCTTTTAGACTGTGAACCCTTGTGGGCAGGATCCTTTCTCCTCATCTACTGTATCCTCACCTATCCCTTGTAGACTAGGAGCCCTCACGGGCAGGGTCCTCTATCCTCCTGTATCTGTCTGTGCCTTGTATTGTTCATGAATATTGTACTTGTCCCTATCGTGTATACCACTTCTCTTGTAAATCGGCATGGAATAAATGGTGCTATAATGATAATAATGGGGTGTTTTCCTGCTGGGGCCAACAGCAGTCAACTGTAATTAGTGGGAATCATCTGCAGGGCCACCACAAGGAATTGCAAGCATTGCACAGTATTTTTTAGCATACCATTGGGCTGTCCATATTGGGTTCTTCATAGTAATAGATACTTTTTGTAGTGGTTTTTAGCTCTAGCTGGAAAATGAGAGTCCTGAACGGTAGAAAAGTCTTTGAAAAAGAGTTTTGCAATCAAGACAATCTGATATTTACTCATTATAACATTGTACAGTTATAACAAGCTAGACCAGCAGTTTACATCACATATGTCTCCAGTTGTAATTTCCCCAGTGGTTCCATGTTGGTGGTATCACTAATGACGCACAATTGACACTAATGGAACGTGACACCCTTCGTCCCAGAATGCACCAACACAAAATCTACTAAGTTCAATTAACAAAAGTAATTTCCCTTTTATCACTATTCTATAGAAGACTAGTAATTACAATTACCTGGTGGTGACAACTTTCAGTAGAATCAATCATTGATTGGCTGATTGGAAAAGGATTTTAGTTTTAATTAAGTTACGTTGAAGTTTTCTTCAAAAAATATACAGCTGCATCTCAATGAATTATAATATCATCAAAAAGTTCATTTATTTTAGTAATTTCCATACATAAAGTGAAACTCATATACGAAGTTTTTCATATTCTTATTTTTTCCTTCTAGTGCTGCTATTTGTTGGTTACTATTCCCCTTAGTGGTGAGGTTATTGAAGGATTTATTAGCGGCCACAGGACTGAGATTTCTTTCTTTCCCCAGTTACTAACTCTATGCCAATCTCTTTGCCCTTATCCAAAATGGCGCTAGAGTGGTCCGCGCATGCGCGGGGCGTGGTTTTGGCCTTCCGATGATGTGGTTTTCTGTAGACACACCTCCCTGAAGTGAAATGACGTCTTGGAGGTTTTCCTTCCTCAGGGAAGTGTCAGAACACCTGCGACGCGGTCAGTGACCGATTCCACGCCTCCAATCCCACATGTGCGACCATTTACCACACTATCAGCACTTTATAAGGGGCTATACTTTGACACCTTCCACACGCTCCCTGAAGAAGTGCCAGGATTGGCACGAAACATGTTGGGTAAACCTGGATTAGCGCAGACCCACTTTCTACATCACAAATGGGTGAGTGCTTATAACTAGATCTCTGTTGATTATTCTGCTCTCTTACAGTGGGTTAGGTCAGCACTTTTGAGTGGTTGTATCTGGTTGTTCCAAACCAACCCATTGCTGTTATGGCACCTTAACACATCCCAATACGTCGCCAACTTCGATAAAGCCACGATTCGTGGTTGGCGTCGAATTGTTCATGGTTGTGTGGTGTAAAGACCAATCCGATGCATGAACATGCCAAACGTATCGGGGAGAAATGAGCAGGCTCTCCAACTGCCCGATATTGGATGGGTGGATCTGGCAGGTCGTGCGGGTTACAGCCCAACACGACTTGGAGAGCAACTTCCCCTATTCACTCCCATGTTAAAATGGTCTTTCCCTGGGAACGCCCGTACAAGGAGGGTAAATCGCAGTTGTGTTGCCTGCCCGATATCTCTTGTGTACAGCTCCTATGCGATCTTGGATTTCATCCAAAAAAGTGCGCGCTCCGTTGCCGTTGATAAATATTGAAACGATGTTGGACGTGTAAAGTGGCCATTAGACTCTAAAAATTCCCCTTGAGAGTGTCTTTGATCTGATGATTTGATCTGTTGATGCTTCACTCTATTGTATATCTGCACTTTAATGGGTCTGACCCTGGTCCTGGTTTGCTTTTTCCATCCTACAACTCTCTAACCTTCCCAGCCTTATACTAAGGTTGTTTGTGACTCCAATTGGTTTTTAATCACCTTTGTAACTGTATGCCCAATAAAGTAATAATTTTTTGTATATTACTATTGGTCTTTGGTGAATATTTTCCACTACTGGGTCCAAAACACCCCCCCCTCGGTGATCAAAATTAAAGAACTCTTCTCTTTTTGAATTTTAGTATCAACGAGTTTTTTGACATGTGAAAAACTATGAAGTTACTGTGTTCTCCTTGTTTGTTAAACATATATTATAGAGACATTACACACAGAGTGATCCATTTCATGTGTTTATTTATGTTAATGTTGATGATTATGGCTTACAGCCAATATAAACCCAAAGGTCGTTATCTCAGAAAATTAAAGTAGGGAGGATGAAGGGTCTGAGAGACAAAATATTCCTAAATAATATCAGAGGCTTCACCTTGTGTGGTTGTGAGAGTCACAACCACTGTAAAAGCAGATCACGGCTCCTGCAGTCCCCAACATGGTGTATATAGAGTAGAGGATGAAGGGTTAAATACTGCCTGCCATATTCCAAGAGACATTAAAGGGTGAATATAATATTGATTTATTAGTCAACAGCGTTTCAGGGCTCCCTGGCCCATTCCCAGGACAAATTCAATATCATATTGTCATATTTCAGGGTTGTAATAAATCAATATTATATTCACCCTTTTATGTCTCGTGGAATACGGCACCGTGGTTTTTAATCCATCATCCTCCTACTTTAATTTTCAGAGATAATGACCTTTGGTTTTTCATTGGCTGTAACCCATGATCATCAACATTAACAGAAATAAACACTTAAAATAGATCACTCTGTAATGACTCTATATAATATATGCATTTCATTTTATGTATTCAATTACTGAAAAAAAATTTTGTTTATGCAGCTGAAGGTGAAGCTGTTTTGTCGGGAGGAATGGTTGGTCAAAACTCCTTCAATCAGATGTTTAGCGGGTTGCCGAAATAATGTGTTTTCTAGAGATTAACGTCTGCTGCAAAATAATTTTTCCTTTAAATGAGTTTTGGGAGATGGGCAGAGTATTAAAGACAATATTAATAAGCTTCTTCCTCTGTCTCATGTAATCGCTATTGTGGCACCCCAGGAGTCCGGTTGTCACAGTGGCATTGCCTCCCGGCCCTAGCGGGCGTCGCACTATCTTACAGCCTTGTGTTGTGATTTATACTTCAGTAAGACTTTTGCTAGTAGTGTAATGTCAGTGTGTACAGGAGTTGGGGCATAAATGTAACCCACATACAGAGCATTATGATTCTAGGAGAGACGAAGAGTAAGAGAGCGGCACAGCGGGAGAGATGACCAGCGGACCACGACAATTTCTCAGTTTATCTGGACAGTCACTCCGTTGCTTTGTCCATCTTTGTTAAACCAATTATTGTATTGCACAAAGAATCTCAAGAAAAAGAGGATTAGTGGATGTGTTTCCATGGTTACAGACTACAAACAATTCCTGTGTAGTCAGGTCTTGCATTACTATCTTCTATATGTCCCATAACTTCATTAATCTGATGAATATATGAGATCATTATATAGAAATGCTAAATGCGGGAGAGACAATAGAACGATAAGGTCTTAAACGCATGAGTATGAGTATGGAAGATTAGAATGAAGTCTTGCTCAACCTCGTTTGGTTGTGTGAGACACAATCACTTGAAGAGCGTGATAAGAGCTTCAGCAGCCTCAAAATGTAGAATAATGCTGCCATTGAATGAAGACCAAAGACAGATCCTGGAAAGTGATTTCATTTGACACGTTTTGGAGTGGAAACTCCTTCTTCACGACATTCCCATTGTGATTATACTGAAGATGTTTCCACTCTGAAATGCCAGTTTATATTTTGATGGGAACAAGACAAAGCTATTGACTTGAATGAAGCTGACAGAGTCACTGTGGACACTTTCTGGCCTCTGTCTTGGCAGTATTCATCAATTTTAGACATGCACAAAACTGTGATTCTGGGTGCACATTAAGGAATATTAAGTCAAATAGTGGATCACAGTCACTTCATTCCAGACTATCAATAGTCATTTAATTCATAGAATAAAAACTGCTGATATTAAAACCTATGTATCTCTGTCAGGCTGCACACAGAAGAGCAGAGGGAGAGACCTGCAGCACTGAGGAGAAGCAGTATGAGAAGAGAAATGTAGTTTTAACTAATAGGAACTGAACCAACCTGTCTGTTTGTCAAGTCAGACTCTAATGATGAGTGAGCATGCTCACCACTGCTTGATACTCGATTGAGCATTGGTGTGCTCGGGTACGCTTGCTTGATTGAATATTGCGGGTGCTAAGATGTGTCATTCATTCAATCGGACACAAAATGCCAGTCCCTTTAGAGAATGATGGGAGTCAGCACCCCAATAATAGCCATGAAGGCTCTTACTGGAAGTAAAATATTGCCATTTTGAGGATATCCCTTTAATTAGCACATACTTGCAAAATCCCTTAAGATCTGCCATTTCTTACATACTTTGAACCATGCCCTCCACCTCTTGAATCTTTACTAGTGATGAGTGAGCACTACCATGCTCAGGTGCTTGGGACTCGTAACGCACAGTCAGATGCTTGGCCGGGATCAACTCGTAAAGAGTACAATGGAAGTCAATGGCAAACTCAAGGATTTTTCTAGAAGATCTTCTAAAAAAGTGCTTGAGTTCCCCATGTTACTTTGTACTCGAGTGGAGACCGTGCACGCGCTCAACTGCTCGTTACGAGTACCAAGCCCCCGAGCATAGTAGTGCTCACTCATCACCCATCTTCACGCTTGACGTTTTTCCTTCTTCCAACACATCACCTTCAAGAGCTATTCAATTGTAAAAGGATTTCTTTCTAATACATGATGCGCAATTATCACTGCTCACTGTCTGATAATGACGGCCTATTTTCTGGATGACTGTTATTTGCAGGGTAAGGTAATGGTGGTCATACGCTGTCAGCTATAATAGCAGAAACTCATAGGAGCAATGGTCTATTATGTGGTGCAATACATGAATGCCTCCCTTGGATACCTACATTCATGAATAACACAAGCAAGTTCTTAATAGGATTTGGATTAGTTTTTGGGACTAAATCTAATCTATTTTCTGTAATAGGCGTTTTCAGAAAATCGGTAATTAAAATCAATAGTTGGAGACTACACAGAATGTGCTGACATGAATAAGGAATCTGCAATAGAAAAAAAATCTGTAATTCTGTGACTGATCCCCTGGAAAGGCACTCATATATTTTTCTGTCATTTTCTAAATTTTTGAGTTTGCAGGATATGTAATATTCTCATATTGTGATATTAAAGGGAACCAACCAGCAGGATTTAGGGCTATAAAGTGAAGCCAGAACCTTACAGGCACTGGGATACTGAATGCGATCATACCTTTAGTTCAATGATTTCATGTATGATTGCAGAGAAAAGAGTTATCAAACATCGGGAAACCAGTGCAGCACATTAGCATATGTGCAGCACTGTGTCACTATAAGGGGTTGGGTTTATTTTTACTACTTACTTTTGTGCTTTAAGCCAAACCCTCCCCCCTCCCTCCCTCCCTGTCAGTATATACCAGGCAATGGAACAGACTGGGTGTTACATCGTACATGGTCATAGGACAATGTCAGGCTCCTACGTGCTCATCACTCCCTCCTGCTTCCATCTCCGGCTTCTCATTGCTTCTCCTCGGCCGGTCACAGGAGAAGACCTCGTGCCCTCCAGTTTGTACACACCCCTAGTCTCTTCCTCTCCTCTCCTCACAGATCGTGTGATGATGTTGGATAGGAGACCGGGACAGATCTCCACAATTGTCATCACAGTCTCATTAGTGGCAATCTGTCCCGGTCTCCTATCCTGCATCTTCCCGCTGTCTGTGAGGAGAGGAAACTTGGGACGCGCACAGCCTGGAGGTGGCAGGGCCTTCTCCCGTGACTAGGGGAGGAGAAGCATTGACATGCGGTGAGAATCCGGAGATGAAAGTGGGAGGGAGTGAGTGATGGGCACATAGGAGCCTGACATTGTGCTATCTATCACCATGCATGATGTCACACATTCAGTGCCATTGCCTGGTATATACTGACAGGGAGGGATAAAAGGGGAGGGAGTGAGGGAGGGAAAGAGGGAGAGGGGAGGGTTTGGCTTAGAGCCCACAGGAAACGCTGTGTTGCACTTATGCAAATTTGCTGCACTGTTTTCCCAGTGTTTCATAATACTTTTCTCTGCAATCATACATGTAATCATTGAAGTAAAGGTATGATTGCCTTTAGTATCCCAGAGCCTGTAAGGCTGGCTTCACACTGGCATTTGTGTCTGCATGCGCAGGGCATGCAGACGCAAACGCAGTGCAAACGCAGCCCATACTGATGTGAACGCAGTGGAGAATCTCCGCATGCGTTCACATTAGTATGCAGCCGGCCAGCCAATCAGCTGTCTCGGGGCAGCCGGGAGGAGGAGATCAGCGGCAGAGATCTCCTCCTCCTGGCCACAGCTGATCTCCCACCGGTGTCAGTGCGGGAGATTTGAAGATACAGCTGATCTGACAGCTGTTTAAATCTCCCGCGCCGACACCGAATAGGGTAACATCGTTGCAGGAGATAAGAAACAGCTGATCGCTGCTTCAAATCTCCCGCACCGACCTCACCTATTCGGTGTCAGCGCGGGAGATTTAAACAGCTGTCAGATCAGCTGTTTCTCCTCGCCAACACCGGCGGGAGATCAGTGGAGGCTCTAGCTGATCTCCCGGTGGCCGCCGGTGATCAGCGGCAGCCACAAGTAGAGATTTCAATGAGATCCGCAGCGTTCTCCTGCGCTGTCATGCGGAGGACACTGCGCATCCATTGCCTTCAATGCATGATTTGTGCGCTTGCGGGCGCTTGCAGATAAAACAAGCACCCGTGAACGCACAAAAAATGCAACATGCTGCGTTTGGAGTGCACTCGGAGGGTGCACAAATTATGCGCATGCGAACGCAAACGCAACCGAACCCAGCCAAACAGGCACATACGTTCCCATGTTAAACATAGGAACGCATGTGCGCAAGCGTTTGGCTGCGTTCGGTGCGCTGCGCTCACAAACACTAATGTGAAGCCAGCCTAAGGCACAGGCTTCACTTTATAGCCCTAAATACTGCTGGTTGGTTCTCTTTAAAAATAACAGTCAGAATAACTGTACTTAAAAGGTCCCTCCTTGGGTAGCAAAGAAATCAATGGGGCAGATTTATTGAAAGAGTCTTTGTTGTCCATAGCAACCAATCATAAAGCACATTTTACTTTAGCAAAGCTGTTTGAAATAAAAATAAGTTCTGATTGGTTGCTATAGGCAACAAAGACAGTTATATTTTGAAATATGGAACTCTCGGAGCGGTTCTAATGGCTTCCGGCCACCAATCGTTTATTTTATACTTTCGGTGACCACATAGTAATTCCTGGTCCACATAAAGCTTTAACCAATTAATGACAGAGTGGATTTTCATTTTCACACTTTTCTTCTTCTAACGTCAAGAACTTTTTCGACTTTTGCGCCGATATAGCCATTTTATGCAGGACGTGTTGTAATTTTGAATAACGCTATCCAGTACACCATACAATGTATGGAAAAATGGGGGAGAGGGAATCTAGTTTGAGTGAAATGGTTAAAAAAATGCTTTTTTGGAATTTGTTTTTAAGTCGTTCATTATGTAACAAACATGACCTGTCAGCCTGATGATTCTCCAGGTCAGTACGGTGAGGGTGATATCAAACTTAGGGCCCTTTCACATCAGCGTTTATTTGAAATCGCGGCAGATGCGGTGAAAAAAACGCATCTGCCGCGATTGCCGCATAACCGCTGCAATTGCGGCGCGGTTGCGGTAATCCCCATAGAAAGTATAGGGGGACTTGCGGCAGGTGCGGCAAGTGCGGTTTTGCACTTGCGGCAGGTGCGGCCGCGAAAAAACCGCGGTCAGCCGTGGTTTTTTTTTGCGGCCGCACCTGCCGCAAGTGCAATACCGCACTTGCCGCACCTGCCGCAAGTCCCCCTATACTTTCTATGGGGATTACCGCAACCGCGCCGCAAGTGCAGCGGTTATGCGTCAATCGCGGCAGATGTGTTTTTTTCACTGCATCTGCCGCGATTTCAAATAAACGCTGATGTGAAAGGGCCCTTAGAAAGATTTTATTATTTAAGTGGTGAAACAAATGTTGAACTTTGTAATTAAAACAAAATAAAAACCTTGGTTTGTGTTGCCATTCTCTGACCGGAGACCCGTAACTTTTCTTTTATATTCCCAACAATTTGCCATGTTTTTTCCATATTTAGCAGTAGTTTTTATAGGTACCAATTAACTTTTTTCAGGGACGTGTTTGTACTAACAAAAATAAAGTCAGGTCTAGTGTTTCAATTAGTTTTTATCATAAAGTTAGATAATCTTATATTTGGATAGAACGGACTATTGTGGAAATGGCAATGTCAAAGATTTTCACTCTTTCATTACTTTATTTTTCATTGGGAAAAGGGGAGTGATTTAAATGTTTAAGGGGTTTTTTTTTGGTGCTTTTTTTTATTTTTTTTATCTGATTCTAATTTTCTAATTTGCATGTGGACAGACCCCCACCTCGTACTGCACCAATTAAAGAGGTTGTTCGGGACTTTAGCATTGATGACCTATTAAGAGAGGTCATCAATCTCTGATCCATGGAGATATGCCACTCGGCACCCCTGCTGATCAGCTGTTTCTAAGGCCGTTTCAGCCGGCTGAAATACTCAGCTGAGGAGCGGACCTCTGTCAACCGGATAGTGGCCACAACAGTCTAATTGATTTGAATAGACGGCGGAAATGCAGTACTCAGCCGTAGCCACTATACAATTTATAGAACTGTACAGCTCCACAATTGAGTCATTCAAGCTGGCAGCAGCGCAACCAGGAATCATTAATCGACGTTGGTGCCGGCTGCTGCACCCCCCCATCAGACATTGATGAGCTTTCCTAAAGGTACCGTTACACGCTGCAATGTCGTAATGATCTCACCAACAATCTCACGGGAGCACGATCGTTAGGACATCTTTTTGAGATCGTTGGTGAGATGTC
>JARQOC010000001.1:584988470-585030637 GCA_033576535.1 Allobates femoralis
AGTTGATGCAATTCCCGTTCTGATTCCCCTACAGATCTCCTGTATTTCAGTGGATGTCCCTATAGATCTCTACTTAAAATCCAGGTTGGACTTAGCAGCACAAGACATAGCGGATCTATTTATAGGGACGGCAGATGTGAGACGACGCTTTTGTCTTTCAACAAAAAAAAAAGAGTAAAAGAAGACGCGGTAAGGTCTTGAGATGAAGCTGTGACTCCTTATCCTTTACCTTCCCTGGTCCATCCTTCCCCCTTTCCCTTACTCCCCAATAACGATCCATCCTTTACAATCATCCTCCCGTTATCTCTTCACCCTCTATAGTTTTTATAAGAAATATTTAAACATGATAAAAATGCTTGGAAGAAATGAAGCGGTGCCGCTCCTTCTGCGCACAGTACATCCTTACTATAGTCTGGTGTTCTTGGGTTTTGTCTTAGTATTTGCAAAAAACAGACATTAATCTGTGCTATAAATTTAGGAAAAAGATGTGATCTTGTCATTATTACAATATATGCGCACCCAGGAGGCATTAGGGGTGCGCCATATGGGGAACGTTCACAGCAATAGGAATTATATAGCAGAGCTGTTATAAAGATATTGTATAGGAGTATTATTACATGGCTCACAATGAAGCTATTATGTATCCACTGTATGTTCGTATTATACTCAATGGGGGATTTACAGCAGAATTTAGTGGCATAATGTGCAAATGTATAAAAGACCAATATAGACAATAGTATGACACTTAAAAAGTAACAAAGCTTTTGTATTAATTATCTTCCAGGCATTGTAAATTGAAAGGGTTTTCCAGGTTGATAATTAAAGTCTGCAGTCAATCATGTGCACACTGTCATGATTCCTCTGTATTCCCCCTATGAGTCTGCAGTTATGTGGCTGTATACAATGTGCCGTCCTGACTGTTCTCCGCTCATCACTGTTATAGCGGAGGACTCACAGAATGTCCCGATTCACATAGAGTCGCTGCAGACTTGTCTTTCCCCACTCCCACATGCTCGGTGCCTCGGGGTGATCCTTGACTCCAAGCCGTTTCCACCTCCTGCCGACTCCAACTCCAAAATATTTTTTGGGTCCCTATATTCCTTAAAGAAGATTCTGCAAAAACACTCGTGCATGCCCAGTGTCACCTCCCCACCAGAGCCTTCTCCTGAGATATCTGCTTCTGTCACCAGGACTGTAGGCAGTTCTGGTGATAGAGAAGGCAGAACAAGAATCACTGGAGAGCGCAGGCTCTGTCCATGCACAAGGTTGGAGTAGCTGGGACCTGCAGTGCTTAGAGTGGGTGTGCTGTCCAGCTGAAGTCATTACCTCCTAAGCTTCAGGTTGTTGTAAACAACCACACAATATTAATACCTCCGGCCTCATGATGGAAGCTGCCAGATATAGTCCTTGGTTCCCCTGACTAGTGTCCTGTTTTGTATAGTGTTTTCCTGTGTTCTCGGCCTGGTTTTGGATGCTTCTTCTGCCTCACGATTTTGGACCTTGCTGGCATATTAGTTTTGACCCGGCTCCCAGACTACACTATTGGATCCTGATTTTGTCCTTTTACTGACCTCATGGCTTTGACACTGCTTTGCGACTTTTCTGTCTCTGGACTTCTGCCCTACCAAAGGCAGCGATCTACTGGACCCTGTTGTAAATCTAGATCCCTGTATAGGAGTTAAGGGGTGTTAAGGTTTCTTGGTGATCTAACGGAGCGGCTTGTTCCTAGACTGTCCAAAATAGCCTTTTTTTTATTGCAGATTCAGACAGACGTCACACCCACATAATCTCCCACCTCAACTACTGCAACCTCCTGATCTCTGGCCTCCCTTCAAACACTCTCTCACCTCTCACATCTATTTTAAACTCTGGTGCCTGACTAATCCACCTGTGTCCTCGCTATTTCCCACCTCTCCTCTCTTCACTGGCTTCCAATTGTCCAAAGGCTACAGTTTAAAAACCCTAACCATGAAATACAAAGCCATCCTCAATCTGTCTCCTCTGTACATCTGTGACATGGTCTTCCAGTACTTATATACACGCAACCTGCGATCCTCACAAGATCTCCTTCTCTACTCCCCTCTTATCTCCTCTTACCACAACCGCATACAAGATTTCTCCTGTGCTATCCTCATACTCTGGAACTCTCTGTCCCAACACATCAGACTTTTGCCCACCATGGAAACCTTCAAAAGGAACCTGAAGACCCACCTCTTCCGACAAGCCTACAACCTGCAGTGAGCCTGAGTTCACTAAACCACCACACGACCAGATCTACCCTCACCTACTCACCCATCCCTTGTAGACTGTGAGCCCTCACAGACAGGGTCCTCTCCCCTCAACTACTGTATCCTCACCCATCCCTTGCAGACTGTGAGCCCTCGCGAGCAAGGTCCTCTCTTCTCACCTACTGTATCCTCACCCATCCCTTGCAGACTGTGAGCCCTCTTGCGGGCAGGGTCCTCTCTCCTCTCCTACTGTATCCTCACCACTCCCTTGTAGACTGTGAGCCCTCGTTGGCAGGGTCCTCTCTCCTCTCCTACTGTATCCTCAGTCCTCACCCATCCCTTGTAGACTGTGAGCCCTCGGGGGCAGGGTCCTCAACTTTCTCCTACTGTATCCTCACCCATCTCTTGCAGACTGTGAGCTCTCTCGAGGGAAGGGTCCTCTCTCCTCTCCTACTGTATCCTCACCCATCCCTTCCAGACTGTGAGCCCTCTCGCAGGCAGGGTCCTCTCTCCTCTTCTACTGTATCCTCATCCATTCCTTGCAGACTGTGAGCCCTCGTGGGCAGGGTCCTCAACCCTCTCCTACTGTATCCTCACCCATCTCTTGCAGACAGTGAGAACTCTCACTGGCAGGGTCCTCTCTCCTCTCCTACTGTATCCTCACCCATCTCTTGCAGACTGTGAGCCCTCTCGGGCAGGGTCCTCTCACTTTACCTACTGCATCCTCACCCATCCCTTGTAGACTGTGAGTCTGTAGGAGGGTGGACCTGCAGTCCTGTGCCCCACTGAAGACATTGATGATTTAATAATATTGTGTGTAATTTAATTATAGAGTGTATTAAGCATACTGTATTATAGTGATAAGAAATGTTATGTAGTGTTATGTTGCACTAATGCTAGGTATGGTAGATGCAGATATAGCAGAGCTAGTTGTGAGCAAATAGTATGGTTCAGTAAAATGTAGGGAAGAGATCAGACTGTTATGTAGGTGAAAGGTTAAATCCTGCAGAGACTATAGCAAGAGTCAAAAGGATTAAAGGGGAACTCCAGTGAGAGAAAACATTTTAGTACAGTTCCTGCCCTGATACATGATGAAGCAGAGCTCTACCATGCAGTTTTAGGATCTATAGATCTCTTATAAATCAATAAAATCATACCTGCTCCTCAGGTATGGACCCCACCTTAGGGAACCTATATCTCTGCACGCCCCTGCCATGCCCCCTCACTAAACTGAATTGTGAGGGGGTGTGAATGTAGGCTGATCCAGCAGCTCCCAGCATCCACACCCCTGACACACATCCTGCTTTTTGCATGAAGCTTGAAGCTGCCAGGCTGAGGGAGGGTTGAGAGCTGAGGAGCAGGTATGATTTTATTGAATTATAAGAGATCTATAGATCCTAGACCTGCAGTGTACGGCTCTGCTTCTTCATGTAGCAGGGTAGGGACTGTACTGAAAGGTTTTCTCTCACTGGAGTTCCCCTTTAAATTTGGATGAGTCACAGGGGGAGTGGGCAGTTTAGTGTGAGGTCAGTTTAGTTTCCATTTCAGTCAGGTGTGTGTGGACACAGTGAGGAGAAGACAGAGACAAGATGGTGGGCCTGGTATGTCTGCTCCTCGGGGAACAGGACTCTGAGAATCCCAGTGTGAGGACTTCTGGTGTCTGGAGTATAAGGCTCGGGGCTGGTGTTGAGAGAGAGCACCTGAAAACCCCTTCTGTACAGGGGAAGTGAGACAAGACGTCGCTGGTAGGAGAGAGATGGAGTCTGGAGCTGCAGAGAGACTGAGATGGGGATTCCTAAAACAGCAAGCAAGAATAGGCCAGGATGTGAGAAAAGACAAGATGAATGTCCACTGTGTCATGAAGTTTGTTGCTGGAAGATGTTATGCCTCATATATTGTAGAAAAGTATTAGAATCTGAGAGTCCTCAGTGGTTGATACCTTTTAATGGCGAACTGAAGAGATGGTAAACATAGCAAGCTTTCAAGACACTATGGTCTCTTTATCAGCCTGTTGAAGGGGCAATAGCGTCCCGTAAGCTTGCTGTTTACCACCTTTTAATGGCTAACTGAAAAGGTATCAACCACTGAGGACTCTCAGATTCTAATATTTTTCTATCTACTGGCTAACACTGTACAAAATATTTTACCTTATCATATACTGTAGTGATATATGATGAAGTAGGAATGTTAAGTAAAGTTATTGTTGAAGAGAAGTGTTCGATGCCAGCTGATTTATGTGCAACTTCTACCAAAAAGAGAGAGTTGCAGCCAGTAGCCTGCAAGTGGCTAAAGAAATTGGGACAGCGGAGTCTACTGGCCCATGTGTGAGTACTGTGCACTACAAGATCCCAAAAATCATCCCCTGCACTGGGAAGCCAGCTGGGGCATGTGCTGCAAACCAGAGGTGTTCTGCAGTCGAGGACTTGACTCGCCCACGACTATCAAAGCCCCATATGGCTGGCTACTTAACAAGTCCTCGCGGGCAGGGTCATCTTTCCTCACCTACTGTATCCTCACCCATCCCTTGTAGACTGTGAGCCCTCGTGGGCAGGGTCCTCTCTCCTCACCTACTGTATCCTCACCCATCCCTTGTAGACTGTGAGCCCTCGTGGGCAGGGTCCTCTCTCCTCACCTACTGTATCCTCACCCATCCCTTGTAGACTGTGAGCCCTCATGGGCAGGGTCCTCTCTCCTCATCTACTGTATCCTCACCCAACCCTTGTAGACTGTGAGCCCTCATGGGCAGGGTCCTCTCTCCTCATCTACTGTATCCTCACCCATCCCTTGTAGACTGTGAGCCCTCGTGAGCAGGGTCCTCTCTCCTCACCTACTGTACCCTCACCCATCCCTTGTAGACTGTGAGCCCTCATAGACAGAGTCCTCTCTCCTCTCCTACTGTATCCTCACCCATCCTGTGTAGACTGTGAGCCCTCGTGAGCAGGGTCCTCTCTCCTCATCTACTGTATCCTCACCCATCCTGTGTAGACTGTGAGCCCTCATAGACAGAATCCTCTCTCCTCTCCTACTGTATCCTCACCCATCCTGTGTAGACTGTGAGCACTTGCGGGCAGGGTCCTCTCTCCTCACCTACTGTATCCTCACCCATCCCTTGTAGACTATGAGCCCTCGTCGGCAGGATTCTCTCTCCTCCTGTACCAGTCTGTGCCTTGTGTTATTCATGATTATTATATTTGTCTCTATTACGCATACCCCTTTTCATATGTTAAAACGCCATGGAATGAAGGGTGCTATAGTATTAAATATTTATAACATTTCAGTGCCAAGAAATACTACTTTAGGACCTCCTGCTGCTGAGCAAAAATCTGTATACTACATTGAAATAATCAAATAATCTGTGCACAGGAATGTCTATGTTTGAGCCTCTTTGTTTCTCATGTAAGGAGAAATGAAATTTACCTACACGGATTGAATCTAGTAAAGGGATCTTTGCTGAGCAGCAGTTGAAAGCTGCTTCTAAAGGAGCATGACCTGGGCAGTGAAACAGCACTGCAGAATAGTGTGTGGGAGAGAGGGAAGCAAAATAACTGAATTGCTTGGAGGATAATTAAATAGGAAAAGAGTTTAGTCACACACGTGTTCACAGGGTCACTGTGCACGTCCTAATGTTGTGAGCTTTTGTGCATATTTGCGCAGAACCCTGCCAGACCTCATCAGAGCCACAAGTCCCGACTCAGTGTTAGAGGCTGGGGGATCTCAGCACGAGCGGCGGGGACCAGAAGATGTACCAAGGACCAGACAGGTAACGGTGAGGAGCGGAAGGGTAGGAGAGGTAAGTGGTGAGGTGAGTATAATGATTATTATGTTCTGGTGTCTGAATAGAGCCCAGAGAATAATAAGAGTCTGATGAAAAAGGGGGGGAATACATCAGGCCACCAATTTCAGTACGCCATGACAGGGCGTGGGACACGAAATTCAAGTCAGACTTCCTGAATGATAGATTCATATACAACAAGAAGATTTAGTACAGCACCGGCAGGACTGAGTATCCAAGATAATGTTAACACATCACGTTCATTTAAAAAAATGAAAATATATATACTGTAGAAAAAGGATAAAAGCAAACCCTTATTCATGATTAGGAGCTTGGAGAGCTTGAAACGTGTAGACCATGTCTACCCTTGGTCTTAAAGGGAACCTGTCACCCCTCCAGGGCATTTTACACTGTTCCCACCAGATTACACATCATGTAAATGGGGTTCTAGTAACTGTATGTGCCCAGACTGACCCCACATACCTCCTCTGGCCGGAGCTTGGTTGATAAGAGCACTCGTGATGGAGCGGGTGTCTATGGTCCATAGAACAATGCTGAAGTCTAGCGAGACTTCACAAATCTTGTGAGACTTACGCATTGACCGCAGCTCCCGCCCCTGTGCAGTGGAACGGGTGTCTATGCATAATGCAGAAGTCTCACTAGACTTCAGCATTGTTCTATGGACCATAGACACCCGCTCCATTGCTCCGGTGCGAGTGCTCTTGTCACTCAAGCACCGGCCAGAGGGGCGGCAAATTTGAAGCATGCAGGGCGGGATTTGAAGCTTGGGGGGCTACAAGACGTTTCCTCACCATAACTCTAAACCAGCCTCCATGACTCAATAGAAGGCCAGCTCTGGAAAGAATATAAGTTCATATCACAGGTATGTGGGGTCAGTCTGGGCACATACAGATACAGGGGTTACTAGAACCCCATTTACATGGTGTGTAACCTGGTGGGCACAGTTTAAAATGCCCTGGGGGGGGGGTTATAGGTTCCCTTTAACCTTTTTCTATATATTGTTTCAGTTTTTTTAAATAAACGTGATATTTTAACACTTCCTCAGATATTCATTCCTGCCGGTGTTGAACTAAATCTTCTTGTATAATAAAAGAATGTTACATTACTGAGGATAGCTCCTCTCCAAATCATATTTCTCATGTCTAAACTGGCAAATTTGAATTTTTCCCTATCCACTCATCTCTAGTTATTACTAGATATATTGATCCACTCATCTCTAGTAATTACTAGATATGTTGATCCGCTCGTCTCTAGTTATTACTAGATATGTTGATCCGCTCATCTCTAGTTATTACTAGATATGTTGATCCGCTCGTCTCTAGTTATTACTAGATATGTTGATCCGCTCATCTCTAGTTATTACTAGATATGTTGATCCGCTCATCTCTAGTTATAACTAGACATGTTGATCCGCTCATCTCTAGTTATTACTAGATATGTTGATCCGCTCGTCTCTAGGTGTTACTAGATACTGTATGTTAGTCCAGGTGGACATAGCTGTGAAAATTTCGAATACTAAATCCCAACAAATTCAGAAGTATACCGTAATTCTTTCAGAAAAATCTATGAAAAAAAACAGATCAAGTATTATTTTTATAAGGGTGCATCCTCACGATCAGTGTACGCAGCGTTTTGGACGGAGAGTCTTGCCGCTGCGTCCAAAACGCTGCGTAGTACAGTAGTTGCATAGTGGATGGGATTTCAAGAAATCCCATCCTCACTATGCATAACCTGCCCGCAGAGTCTTTGGAGTTGCGGTGAGGGTTGCCGGGAGTCCGCTCCTCCGCAGCATGTTCATTTCATGCTGCGGAGTCGGAAGCGGCTCCCATCGGGTGACTGCAGGGTAATAGAGACAAAGAGAGATTAAGTAATACTCGATTTAATATCGCGACCACAAAAGCACCATTCCAGCAATTATTTAATATTTTTTATTTCTCCATTGTAATGATGCTTTAGAGGGAACCTGTCAGGACGCTCTACCCTCTCTCCTATCACTAGCTGTCCTTGCGCAGCGAGGCGGGGGGCATGGAACCCAGAGCCGCCTATCCAGTCTCCTAGATGGAGACCATATGTAAGTTCAAAGTCATTTTTCATAATCGTTATAGGGCCCCTTTTAGGTCAGACAGGGACGGTTAGGGATCAGCTACCAAGGTGCAGGGACGGGTAGTGATAGGAGAGAGGGGTAGAGCGACCTGACAGGTTCCCTTTAAATCTAAGTCCCGTTCTGTCTGTCTTGCACATACCTTCCAGCATCACTCCAGTTGATCTGAGAAATTAGTGATCTGCCGGCAGCTTCAGTGTTTCTTGGAGAGCGCTGGAGGTCACAACTCAATATATCTGTAAGGGTACCTTTACACACGGCTACATTTGTAGCTTGTCACCAGGTAACTTACTGGTTGCAGTGAAATCATGGATACATGATTCCATTTGTACACAGCAACAAGATAGAACCATGTATCCATGATTTCACTGCAACCAGTAAGTTACCTGGTGACAAGCTACAAATGTAGCCGTGTGTAAAGGTACCCTATGAGATCCTCGTTCTGGCTCTGTTACGAGCAGGTGAGGATATGACCAGAGGCAGCACCGAACAAAGGGGAAAACGAAGGATAAAGTAAGTTGATACGGGGAGACATACCTGTGTCTGAACCTTGCTCTCCCTAGACGGTCCTTCTCCCAGTGCACAATCACGTGCCTAAGCCCTGGCTGTCCCTGGGCTAGTGAGTTGGGCAGCAAGACACTAGCCTTACTTCTACTATGATAAGGTAACAGAGAAAGCGAAAAACAAGTAGATATAAAACAACAAACAAAACTCCACAGCTTCCACAAGGCAGGTCAGCATAGAGAAACTATAACTGACATATGAAAAAGCCAGGAATTAGTTTAAAGAGGACCTGTCACCAAAGCAGGCATGGTGATCTAATTACAGCACTGGATGCAGCATGTCTGCAGCATCCAGATAAGGGGTCCCCCAGCACTTGAGCAGCCCTGTACCCCGAGATAATACACTTAGAAAACTTACATGCTACAGCCAAGGGCAGATTCACACCCCCTGCTTTTAAACTCTGTTTAAATGCTGCAGACAGGGAGAAAATGATTGGCAGCGGTGGGCAGATTACACATGCAGGGGGTGTGAATCTGCCCTTGGCTGCAGCCCCTAGCCACCTCCTTAGTGGCTGTAGCATGTAAGTTTTCTAACTGTATTATCTCGGGGTACAGGGCTGCTCAAGTGCTGGGGGACCCCTTATCTGGATGCTGCAGACATGCTGCATCCAGTGCTGTAATTAGATCACCATGCCTGCTTTGGTGACAGGTCCTCTTTAAGGCTGCATTCACACATTGCACATTTTCTAGTGCTTTTTTGCGTGCGCTTTTCAAAAATGCGCAATGTGCCTTGTGTCTGCCAGCAAAGTAAATGTGAAATTCACTTTGCCATACAGACACTGCGTAATTTTACGCAGTGCTTTTATGTGAAAAAGTGCGGGCATAAAAAGAATGACCATGTCAATTCTTTATGCAGCAGGGCTGGAGCTTTTTCCTATAGGGGGCAGCGCTGGTGGATCTGATGTCACAGAGGGGAGGAAGAATCCTGTTCCCCCTCCCCTCTGTGACATGTGTGACCACCCCCATTTGATTTCACAGTGTATTAATATACACTGCGAAATCAAAGTTAAATAAAGGCAGAGGTATAAAACATAATAAATAATGAATACTTACCTCTCCGCCGGCTTGTCCGTGCTATCCGGGAGCCAGGCACCGATGTGAGAAGACCTTGCGTGACATCATGGGCACTGATTGACCGCTTGCGGTCATGTGATATGTGATCCGCACATCACATGACCACGAGCGGCCAATCACAGCAACCGATGTCATTATGACATCATGCAAGGCCCTGGCAGGACGACACCTGCAGAAGATCTCCCGGCTCCCGGCTACGGAACACCCGGCGGAGGGTAAGTATAACAATCTTTATTATTTTTAATACATTTGGCTTAATTTTACATTTGATTTCACAGTGTATAATATACTGCGAAATCAAATGGGGCTGTGACAGATGTCACAGAGGGGAGGAGGAACAGGATTCTTCCTCCCCTCTGTGACATCACTAAAGAAGTAGCCCCGTAAAAACACGCGGTGTGTGAATGCATCTCATTTTTTATGGGGCTTTCTTGCGCTTTTTTGCGCCGGTGCAAAACGCTGGTAAAAGCGCCAGTGCAAAAAAGCGCTATGTGGGAACGTAGCCTTAGAAATAGAAGAGAGTGGCAATAAGGAGCCGCAGCTGAGATTAGAGTAAAAGGAATTTCAGCAGGGTCAAAATGGAATTCTTAAACCTGGCAGCACCAGAAGAAACAAAATCCATTCTACTCATGTTCGTCGCAGAGTGTACTTGTGGCACTCCAGGGGTTAATGTACCACAGTAACATCACCAAGGGTTAATTCCCCACACAACCCACAACATTACATTAGCGCTTCCAGGCCAGAAGGGGGAGCTAAAGCTGCTTCCCTATATATTCTGGTGTGGAGAGGAAGTGGCAGTTAGTCAGTTGGAGTTAGTTTAGTGCAGGGAGCACTAGGAGGAGGACCTGTAAAGGGGAACAGTGCTGAGCTCCTGAAAGGGACCACTGACTTCTTACAGGCCAGCCAGGGGCTGAGGAATAGGAGAAGCAGAGGAACACATCCCGGAACACGGAGTTACCCTAAACTCACCCTGGAGGAGCGCAAAGACCGGATACCGGATCCAAAATTGTGCCTGACACAAGCAGCAGAGTAAACACCGGACTAGTGAAGGTTATGTATCTTCACTGTACCACAGCGAAGCAACACGGCGGGGTCAGAAACAAAAAGATAAGACTCAAGTTGCCTAGCAAGTGGGTACCCGTGAGAGGAGACAGGGCCGGCGGCCTAGCTAAAGCGGCAGCAGGGCCACACACACAGCGCAGGAGTGGGGAAGCCAAGGACCCGGCCAGGGTGGGAGCAACCCGGTCCTGGTACAGACTCCGTGGACAGTACTCTGCTGAATAACACCTACAGTAAAGACTTGGAAAACTACAAAACCGTGAGTCTGTGTAATCCTTGTGCTCAAGCCCTACTTCCCCTCACAAACTACTATCATCTCTACCCCTATCCCTACCCTGCATCATCCATAGACTTTCATCCCTACTGCCCCGGGAAACCAGGCTCTGCCCGTGGAGAGCCGTTACATCACCATCTGCCGAACATAATCCCCGGAGGTTCTGCAGCAGTGGTGGTCACCCTAACCACATACCACGGTGGCGTCACGACTCTCTTCCCTGTAAATAACCCCCAAACCCATTACTTGTGGGCCCGGGACACAGTCTGGACCAAGACCACCGTGATTCCCCGTGATACCCCGGTACGGCACCGAGTACCCCGTCCCAGTGGGCTCCACATACTTAGAAGAGGCCATGCGATCTGCTAATCGCTGTGACCTTCTGATCCCAGGTCCTTCCCTGGAAGGATATCTGGCTAGTCCCGTGTTTGAGACTCTTAATCGAGGCTCCACGGACTCCATTTGCATCCTCTGATCCCAGATGTCACATAGGTCCTAACTGGGCACAACACACACGACATAATCTCAGAGAGTTGCATTGAGCTGTTGTGATGCAACTTCTGACTTTTGGCCAGTTAGAAGATATGGGCACAAGATGGTGCAGCGGGAACCGGAGTGGCACTAGTAAGAGGAGAAGCCACCGGAAGGTAAGTATTTGACAAGGGCAGGGGCTGGCTGGCAGAACTTGCTCTGGGGGGCAGTCCATTTCTTCCAGCCAGCGTCCAAGTGAGTAGCGGGGGGGAAGGCGGGGGGAGTTGGGGGTGCTGTCGAAGCGAGGCCTAGTGGAGAGCAGGGGGTTGCTGCTCCACTCACCAGCCTCCATGCTGCCGACCGCTGCCCGCCTGCTGCTTCCCGGGTCCCGCTGTGAGCTGCGGCCGCTAACACTAGAAGGGGCGGCCCTAAACTAGGACTCAACCACTGGCCTGGGGGGCAAATGTCTCCCTGTCACCTGGGCCGGGGGGCTTACATTTAAAGTATCTCTCTAGGGCTGAAAAAATGTTTTGTGAAAGGGGACGACCAAAACCAGACATATTTTACGCACAAGAGCAGAGTTGGTTCCCAAAAATGTAACACTCCAGTAATTATCCATAAAGGTAGTGCCGTATAACAGAACGTTGGGAGGCACGCCTGAACATTTCCCAATGCTGGAGCCTAGGAAACATAAAATTTCTATTACACAAACTGTTTTACAAGTGTCAGACGAGGATGATGAGAGTCAGGAGCTGCTAATACATTTCCAAGTGACACTTTATTTCCACTAAGAGTCTTCGAGGCCCCTCGCTCCCTCCTGTCACTACTCATGACCAAGCGGCACATCACTCCGGTCGGTGACATCACTGCTCTTCGCTGTAGGGACCCGCGGTGCTGGGTTTATAGACTGTAATGTCTGTGGAGGTAATGGAAGTTCTTTAAGTAGTGAACCCTGGTGTGGAGATGGCTCCATCTGAGTGGTTAACGAGCAGCACTGGTATGTAAACCTTCAAAGAGGCAAATCGGCTTCAGCAATGTATACAAACCTGGCATTCCCAAGAGCAAACACTGAGAAGACACAGAGAGGTGACACCGCCGCGGCTTGGACCACAGGGGGGGGAAATGTATTTATAAACTTAATGGGGTGTTCAGATTCCAGCAAGTTAAGGCCAAATTATACATCGAGCAGAGCAGACAGACGTGGCCAAAACGTTTGAGACTGAGACACGCACATTTAGTTTTTCACACATTGTGCTGTTTCAGTGTTTTTAGACCTTTTTTAGTTGGATGTTTCTATGGTTATTATACAATTATTAGCATTTCATAGATTTTTACAGCTTGTATTGACAAATACATCAATTTTATGCAGACTCAATACTTACAGTGTTGACCCTTATTTTTCAAGACTTCTGCAAATCAGCTTAAGTACCAAATTCTGACAGATGACTCATTCTCGTCTAATCAGTGTTAGAGCTTATTACAATTTCTGTGTTTTTGACTTTTCCACCCACTTTTTGAGGATTGACCACAGGCATGTATCATGAGACTGTGACAGCTTTTTGTGTTGTTTTACTTTTGGTGTTTATTTCTTTCCTACCAGCAATGGTTAATAGTGTTTCTTCACTGGTAGTGCCTAGTAAGGCTTGCTGCAGTGTGTGTCCTCTCCCGATTATCCTTAAGTAGTCATGTGATCCTTAAGCTGTTGTCGGTGATAGCTCATTCTTACCTTGACCAGCCTGGAGTGTGGATGTGTGTGAGCCACTGCTGGAAGATCAGCCAACCTCTCCCGCTTATCCTTAAGTAGTCATGTGATCCTTAAGCTGTTGTCGGTGATAGCTCATTCTTACCTTGACCAGCCTGGAGTGTGGATGTGTGTGAGCCCCTGTTGGAAGATCAGCCAACCTCTCCCGCTTATCCTTAAGTAGTCATGTGATCCTTAAGCTGTTGTCGGTGATAGCTCATTCTTACCTTGACCAGCCTGCAGTGTGGATGTGTGTGAGCCACTGCTGGAAGATCAGCCAACCTGGTGCTGTTCCCCCTGCTGCTGTTTGGAGTTAAGCAGCAGATTTAAGTAGTGTGTCTTTTGGATTTTCCCTACTCCTTTGGATGGAGGTGAGGAGGGGTTTATTCCAGGGTATCTCAGGAGATAAGGTTACGCTGGCGGATCAGACCTTGCCACCTTCAGGTGTACCTCTGAGATAAAGGATAGTGCAGGATCTTAGTAGTTAAGGGACAGGTCAGGCTTCCCTTTCCCTGGAATTGGTATTTAACACTGTGACTCCCCAGTTATTCCTTGACACAGACCCCCAAACAATCCCCTTATACACAGTAGAAGCCTACGCATAGCCCCTTATATTCAGGGGTCCCCAGCCACTTTCAGATCTGTGTGTGGCTTTCAATGTCAGAAAGGTTGGGGAACTCTGCCCTAAATAGTCTCCTTATGCACAAAATAAGCCCCCACATAACCCCTGTAAATAGAATATGATCCCACATATACAGTATGAGCTCTCACCTAATCTACCCATATAAAGAATGAACCTCATATAGTCCCCCTATTTACAGGAAGAACCAGCGGCGTAACTAGATCAGATGCAGGGGTTGCAATTGTATGAGCACCCACATAGCCCCGTATACACAGTATAAGTCCCCAAGTAACCTCCTTTTTACATGTGCCCCTGCATAACTCCTGTATAGTATGATGTATGAGCCCCCACATAGCTTCCCTATACATAGTACAAGCCCCTATATACAATAAGAGCCCCCACATAGCCCCATATATACAGTAAGAGCCCCAAAATACTCTGCTTATATACAAAGTAAGAACCACTATATACAATATGAGCCCCCACATAGCCCCTATATATATATAGTATGAGCACCAAAATAGTCTACTTATATAGAGTAAAAGCCCCCAAATAGTTTCTTATACACAGCATGAGCCTTCTTAAAAACAATATGGGCCCTCACATAGCCCCCTATATACATTATAAGCCATAGTGTTCATGGTTCATTGATGATAATGAATAATATTACATAAAGGGTGCTCAAGTTCCAATTGGATCATTAAAAAAAATACATGATTAAGACACATGCCGGAAAATCAGAGAAGCAAGATAATCAGTCTGAATTATAATTCAATTTATCAATGCAAATTGGGTCATGAAGAGTAAAATAAGAACCATCCAAGTATGGCTGCCCACCACCATCACCCAGGGCCATTTGTAATAAATTATTGATAATTACATTTTATGGGGGTATAGATATGTTTTTGTAATTGTGTTCCCTTGATAGGTATTTGAGGAGATATACTGTATATTGTTTATTATCACTTGGCACCATTGGCTGTCACGCACTTAGATGGCGCTGACATTGCTGGATGCTGTTGTATGTGTTTGTCTTTAAGAGCTGCATGGTTGATAGTTGTGAGGGTCTTTGCCTCCTGTGTTGGGCTCCAGAACTGCATTCACTACTAGGTTCAACTGCTGGTTGAGGGGTTAATGTGTGACTCACCTGACCTCCCCTCCCCCTAGCCTTTAAGTAGCCTCTCCTGCTGCTGGTAGAGTTTCACTCTATGCCTGGAAGCCGTGCTGTGCAGTCCTGTGTGTTTTGTGGCGCCCCTGCGGGTATTAGCCACAGTATAAGATCATAATAGTTGCACTCACTTAGAAAGCCAAGCCACTGCACTACCACCTTTGGCCAGTAGGGGAGCTCCAGAGACACCAGAGACTTCCCTAGAGATAAAACACTGGTTTGAGGTAAATTTTCAGACAGTTGGAGCCACGAGCTCAGAGTGACAGGAGCTGCATTGAGTTCCTGAGGACTGGCTGACAATTTCCAGGGCCAAGCCATCGGTCTGAGGAGGAGAAAACTGATAAGAGGAACACTTTCAGAATCGGGTAGCATCATTATCTACCCTAGATAAAAAGCGCAGATACGGATACCGGATCCGTGGCTGCATTAGTTATATACAATACAGCAACCGGAAAAACGTGAGGTAACAACAAGCTTCACAGGGCCAGACACAGCAACATACTAAGAGTTCAGCAGTACTCCCGGAGGGGGTAAGCAGAGAGAGACAAAGGACTCAAGTTGCCTGTTGAGTGGGACCCAGAGAGGACAGATTTGGGCCGGCAGCGAGTTCACACACGGCAGCAGGGCCACATAGACAGCGCAAGCAGGAGGTAAAGGACCCGGTGGGGCCTGAGCAACTGAACCCCTATTGCAGACTCCGGAGACGGGACTTGTTGTATTATAGTTTGGTTGAAAGTAAACCAGTTAAACCTCATCTGTGCCTCAGCCTCTGATTTAACAGCTACCATCTATCCAGGATTGGGACCATCACCGCTGAGAGAATTTGCTGTGAATCAAGTAAGTGTCTGTGTCCTTAACATCTCCTCACCATACTTCCATCTTCATCCATCATTAACTTTAACATCACCTGTCCAGGGACCCTACAGCCCTACCCGGAAAAGGGCTATACCATCTCAGCTGCCTCTCACCATCATCCCCTGGCCAGTACAAGGCAGCGGTGGCCATATATAGCCACATTATTCTGGGTGGCGTCACGACAATAACATCTACAAACTTTATAAATTATATAAACTTCTAAATCCCCTGTAAATACCCCCTTTTAGGAGTGTGCCAGCCTGGGGCCACGGCCTGGGTCCAGCCACCAGTGACTTCCCCAAGGAAAGGGACCCTGCGCCGGGTATCCCGGTCCCCTAAGCTGGGCGCACATCTCTCTTTGGCGTCACGAACAGGATTTACCGTGCCTGGTTAAATCGGGTACTGTGTGCCGTGATTAATGCCGAAAATTGTGAGAAAATCCGAGAAAAATTGACTTTTTTATCAAAAAGTGATTTTCCCATTGGAAACCATTGAAATAGACTTTTCCCCATTGACTAACATTGAAACAAAATGGCCGCCAGCCTCTGAGGTAAAATTGCATCATCACTAATTACCTCATAACTGCCACAGCACGAGACTGCTATTTGAACTGTGTCATAGCCCTGAGCTCTGATCTGACTGAAAAATTTCAGATTCCGCCATTACTGAGCTCACGGCGAGCAGAAGCAGCAGGGGGCGTGTCTTTGTGGGCGGTACCAAGCTGAGAGCTTTGACGTCTGCAAAAGGGGAAAACCAATCCTGCTGCACAGCGGAACGATTATACGCCATCCCGACGGAAGCAGAGGACCGGAAGGGTCCGGATTAACTAAGGGGGCGCAACATGTCGCAGCACGGAGACGCCGAAACACTCGGCGACACAAATGCAGCTGAAGCACAAAACAGAGCGCCCGGCAGCACAGCGGCGCAAGGTGCAGCGCCCATTATGCCGATGTTGATGCCATATACCCCAGGTGCTCCATGGCTTCCAGTGTATGAAGGTAAGCCTAATACTTTTGATGATTTTAAAGAAAAACTGCTGGCCTATTTAAACATGTTTCCAATGGCAGAAGCTCAGCGTGTCGGTTTGCTGATGGCACAGTTAAGTGGTAATGCCAAGCGAGAAGTCACAGCATGGTCCGCTGATCTAAAAGACACTGCTGAGCATATTCTAGCTGGATTAAAGGCAGTATTTGAAACTACTGCTGGTAGCAAAGCAAAGACCAAATTCTTCAATTGCAAACAAAAGGCCAATGAGAGTGTGAGAGACTTTGCCCTGAATTTACAAGAGGCCCTTAAAGCGCTTACACTGGCTGAACCAATGTTTAACACTGGCGCTGATAAATTGTTAAAAGATCAATTCATTGAGGGACTATTAACCCCTTCTCATCGAGGGCATGCGAGTATGCTGACTTTCAAGGACCCTGAAGTGACATTTGCCCAGTTAAAGGAGAGCGCTATTCGTCTCCAGCAGGCAGAGGCACTTTGGGATCAGGATCCTGAGCCATCCATTACAAAAACCCCTCAACAACAGAGAATGCCAGTGACATCAGTTAAGCCCCTGGAGGCCAGTGCTAATGATGCTTTCCAGCAAAAGCTTGACTCTCTAACAGACATTGTCACCTCAATGGCTAAAACCATGCAGGAAATGAGAGAATCACAGACTACATCCAAGATGGAGTTGGCGAACCGCAGAGAGGATATTCCCTGGATGAGACCCCAGAGATACCCAGCGTGGAGAGGACGACCCAACGACCGTTACCAGCAGGATGGACAGCCTATTTGCCGCCGTTGCCGGAAGCCAGGCCACATCGCCCGCAATTGTGATTTAAACAAGGATCCCCTGGGAATGCGGGCCGCTTCGCAGGAGTGAACTTTCAAGGCCCAACATCCTGGCACGATAAGTACGTCGGAGGACGTCCCATTATCCCCATCGTGCTGGACGGTATTCCCCTCAATGCCTTGTTGGACACTGGTTCCCAGATTTCATCTATACCACATATCCTTTATAAGAGGTACTGGGCAGATTCAGACATTGATAAAAGACCATCTAATGTTGAGCTAAGTATATATGCTAGTAATGGAAAATTGGTACCACAAGTAGGATTTAGAGAGATGACCATTAAGATTGGTAGAGCAGAATTAAAAAATCAGGGTATCATAATTGTTGATGTTAACCGACGGGAACCTTCTGTATTGATAGGTATGAATGTTTTAGAAAATTGTTTTTCCGAGGTTATTACTATTTTACAGCAATTTGCGGAAACTGCCCAATCCTGCCAGCAGAGAATTCTCCGGAGAGAGATAAAAGCATTGGTGCTGAAGCAACAAGTAGAGGTTGCAGGTGGAGAAATCGGCAGTGTGAGGGTAAGTGACCCAACTCCTATAGTAATACCTCCAAAAACTGAAATGCTGGTATGGTGTAGAGCAGCCATTGGTATTAAAGGACGAGATTACCAAGCCTTGGTAGAGCCTGTGTACACTGATAGTAGACCCACGATATTAGCGGCTAGAGGAATAGTCGAGGTACACAGGGAAGAGTGCCCATACGTCTTTTGAATTGTGGAGAGGAAGAGGTCACTTTACCAAGGTACGCTACAATGGCCAAGCTATACACTGTTGACAACAATGCCATCATAGCCATTGGGCCCTTGAATCCGTCATGTCAGGCGGACGACAATGGTTCAAGTGGAGAATTAGAAGATTGGTGTCAGCAGCTGCATATAGGTACAGATTCAACACCTACCCACCAAAAACAAGGGGTGTACCGACTAGTAGAAGAATATGAACGGGTCTTCAGTAAACACCCATTAGACTTCGGACAGATTAAAGGGGTAGAACATACAATTCCTACCGGTAACCACCCACCAATAAAAGAGAGATATAGACCCATACCGCCCGCTCATTATCAATGTGCTAAAGACATGCTGAGGGAGATGAAACAGGCCGGGGTAATAAGAGACAGTTGTAGCCCCTGGGCAGCCCCTCTGGTAATAGTTAAAAAGAAAGACGGAACCATGAGAATGTGCGTAGACTACCGGCAGATTAATCACATTACCCATAAAGACGCCTACCCCTTACCTAGAATTGAAGAGTCATTAGCCGCTTTAAGATCTGCTAACTATTTTTCCACCTTAGACTTAACAAGTGGGTATTGGCAAGTCCCTGTGGCTGAGGAAGATAAAGAGAAGACAGCGTTTACCACACCGATGGTCTCTGTGAATTTAATTGTATGCCGTTCGGACTCTGCAACGCACCCGGTACCTTTCAGCGATTGATGGAATGCTGTCTCGGACACAAGAACTTTGAAACCGTCCTTCTGTACCTAGATGATGTAATAGTCTACTCAAAGACTTACGAACAACATCTACAAGACCTGGCAGAAGTGTTCGAGGCCTTATCCCGGTATGGTATGAAGATCAAGCCATCAAAATGTCACCTTCTAAAGCCAAAGGTACAATACCTGGGACACGTTGTAAGTTCAGAAGGAGTAGCACCGGATCCCGAGAAAGTAACCGTAATAAGGGATTGGCCAAGACCTACTAGCGTGAAACAGGTGAGGCAATTCCTGGGACTGGTGGGCTACTATCGTAGATTCATCCAAGGGTTCACCAAGCTAGCAGCACCTCTACAAGACATCCTGGTAGGGCAGTCGAAGAAGCCTTCAAACCGCAATCCTCCTTTCCAGTGGAGTGATGAGAGGGAAGATTCCTTTGAAAAGTTGAAGAAGGCATTGACCGGAGAAGAAGTTCTGGCATACCCCGATTACCATCAACCTTTCATCCTTTACACAGATGCCAGTAATGTGGGACTGGGAGCAGTACTATCTCAGAAGCAAGGAGGCAAGGAGAAAGTCATCGCCTTTGCAAGTAGAAAGCTCCGGCCTACTGAAAGAAATCCTGAAAATTACAGCTCCTTCAAGTTAGAACTACTGGCAGTAGTCTGGGCTGTGACTGAGCGTTTCAAACATTACTTGGCAGCTGCAGAATTCACCGTCTATACTGATAACAACCCATTGACCCACCTGGATACAGCCAAGCTAGGTGCGCTGGAACAGCGATGGATAGCCCGGCTGTCTAATTACAACTTCGTGATCAAGTATAGAGCACGCCGAAAGAATGGAAATGCAGATGCCTTATCCCGGATGCCGCACTTGAGAGACGTGGAAGAAGAACCGGTAGAACTTGAAGAAATTGAACTACCCGCCTTCCATCGTCCCAAGGTAGGACAGTATCAATCCAGTGCCTACCAGAAACATCAACAGGTGAATCTCAACCCATTAGCACACCACAGATGGGCTGACACTCAAGACAGCAATCCAGCTGTGAAGTTGGTGAAAGAACTGCTGACTGAGCAAAGTGCGTATCCCAATGAAAATGCACCGAAAGAGACACATCAACTCTGGAAAGAGAGAGGCAAAATGTTCCTGTACCAAGGAAAGCTGTGCAGAAGATATACCAATCCAAAAACGCATGAGCTAGTATGGCAGATCATTGTGCCTAAACAAGATGTAAAAATGGTCCTAGAAGCTTATCACAATGGTGCTGGTCACTTCGGGTGGAAAAAGCTAGAAGTACTTCTAAGAGAAAGATTCTACTGGGTTGGAATGAGAAGATCAATTGAAGAATGGTGCAGAAACTGTGGTCCGTGCAACCTCAGAAGAAAAGATCTAAAAAACCAAAGAGCACCACTCCAGCCTATAGTTACCAAGCAACCACTTGAGCTCGTAGCAATAGACCACGTGAAATTGACACCAAGCCGGTCCGGCTATGTCTATGCTTTAACCATCGTGGACCATTACTCACGCTTCCTGGTAGTAGTGCCCGTGAAAGATCTCACTGCAAAAACAGCAGCTAAGGCGTTCCAGACATACTTTTGCAGACCCCATGGATATCCGGAACAAATACTCGCAGACCAAGGCACAGCATTTGAATCAGAGATCTTCAGAGAATTTTGCAATATGTATGGCTGCAAGAAGATCCGTACAACAGCCTATCATCCGCAAACAAATGGCTTATGCGAAAAAATGAACCATATTGTAATCGATCTCTTAAAGACTTTACCAGAGACAGAGAGAAACCTATGGCCAGAGAAATTGCCTGACTTGGTAGACCTCTATAACAATGTCCCGGTAAGCTCCACAAACTGTACACCAGCTTACCTTATGCGTGCAAGACCTGGCAAGCTACCAATAGATCTAGAAATGGGTATTGTAAAACCTGACGCAGAAGTGCAGGATTCCAACTGGGACTCCCTACGCCAACAACAATATCGCCAAGTGCAAGAATGCGTAGAAAGGAATCTCCAGAAAACTAGAGAAAGACAAGAGCAATACTTCAACCAGAATGCTCTAGCAACCCCATTAAAACCTGGTGATCAAGTGCTCAAGAGAAACCGTCGCACTAATAAACTGGACAATCAGTGGGAATCCGTCCCATATACAGTTTTACCAATGAGAGTGAACAATCCTAAAATGTGTCTTATAAGCAAAGATGGTGGATTAACATCAGTACTAGTGTCAAGAGACAATCTAAAACTATGTCCAGAGACATTGAAAGAAAAAGAAGTCATTCAACCTGAACCAGAAGTTATTCAACCAGTACCGGTTCAACCTGTTGACGAAAAAGAAGAAGATGGAGTATATCACACCTATCTAGGAGACTTTCCTAAAACCTGGCCAACCTACAATGGTGCAGTAGTAGTTCCCATGATGGCTTTCTATCAAACACCAGACCCTGTACCACAAGAAGTTCCAAGACAGGAAGAACAAATTCCTAGTAATAATAGTCCTGGACACGGTGGAATTGCCAACCCCACAAATGTGGAATTATCCCTAGCAGAACCAGAAGTACTTACTAGGTATACGTCCACTCACACCATCACATTGAGTACACCCAGTACACAAGCGTTACGCAGATCACAGCGTAGTACTCAGGGTCAATTACCAGCAAGATATGCAGACTACCAAATGTAAATAGATATTTCAACCAGAAATATCTGAAAGGAACTTGTTTAGTTGTTAATTAGTAGCTATTAGATGTAACGTTAAAAAAAAAAGCTCAGTACCTGCAGAGACTATTCTGTATGAACTACTTGCATATTCTTGAATTCTTTTCTTCATTTATCAGCCCGGAGGCGGTAAATTAAAGCTCCGGAAAGACTGTTTTTTGAACATTCTTAAATTATTCATAAACTTTGTTGGAAAAATGGACGCTAATTGCAGTGCCTTTCCTAACAAATAAATAGCCCTCAAGGACAGAGCTGTATTAATGGACGCTATTTGAAGTGACTTTTTACAAGACTCTATTTTTTAAACTTGAGTGGTTTTTGTAACTTTTTATTTTTTTTTTAAGACTCTGTAGATATTATCTGTTATATCTTATGTTTGATGTCCCACAGTCCCGGAGTACTGTTCTTAACTAAGGGGGAATGTGGCGCCCCTGTGGGTATTAGCCACAGTATAAGATCATAATAGTTGCACTCACTTAGAAAGCCAAGCCACTGCACTACCACCTTTGGCCAGTAGGGGAGCTCCAGAGACACCAGAGACTTCCCTAGAGATAAAACACTGGTTTGAGGTAAATTTTCAGACAGTTGGAGCCACGAGCTCAGAGTGACAGGAGCTGCATTGAGTTCCTGAGGACTGGCTGACAATTTCCAGGGCCAAGCCATCGGTCTGAGGAGGAGAAAACTGATAAGAGGAACACTTTTAGAATCGGGTAGCATCATTATCTACCCTAGATAAAAAGCGCAGATACGGATACCGGATCCGTGGCTGCATTAGTTATATACAATACAGCAACCGGAAAAACGTGAGGTAACAACAAGCTTCACAGGGCCAGACACAGCAACATACTAAGAGTTCAGCAGTACTCCCGGAGGGGGTAAGCAGAGAGAGACAAAGGACTCAAGTTGCCTGTTGAGTGGGACCCAGAGAGGACAGATTTGGGCCGGCAGCGAGTTCACACACGGCAGCAGGGCCACATAGACAGCGCAAGCAGGAGGTAAAGGACCCGGTGGGGCCTGAGCAACTGAACCCCTATTGCAGACTCCGGAGACGGGACTTGTTGTATTATAGTTTGGTTGAAAGTAAACCAGTTAAACCTCATCTGTGCCTCAGCCTCTGATTTAACAGCTACCATCTATCCAGGATTGGGACCATCACCGCTGAGAGAATTTGCTGTGAATCAAGTAAGTGTCTGTGTCCTTAACATCTCCTCACCATACTTCCATCTTCATCCATCATTAACTTTAACATCACCTGTCCAGGGGACCCTACAGCCCTACCCGGAAAAGGGCTATACCATCTCAGCTGCCTCTCACCATCATCCCCTGGCCAGTACAAGGCAGCGGTGGCCATATGTAGCCACATTATTCTGGGTGGCGTCACGACAATAACATCTACAAACTTTATAAATTATATAAACTTCTAAATCCCCTGTAAATACCCCCTTTTAGGAGTGTGCCAGCCTGGGGCCACGGCCTGGGTCCAGCCACCAGTGACTTCCCCAAGGAAAGGGACCCTGCGCCGGGTATCCCGGTCCCCTAAGCTGGGCGGCACAGTTTGTGTGGCTGATGTCCTTTCCTTTGGAGTTGCTGTATCTCAGTTCTGTGGAGGGAGATGAGGGGGGAATAGTGCAGGACTGGTGGAGGAGTTTTAGGGAGAGGCTGGATGCCTGAGCCTTCTCACCATCAGAGACACCGTCGGGATCAGGGCCATTCAGGGTTCCTAGACTAGGGTCAGACTAGTCTTCCCTGGTCACCCTGCCCATACCTGCCATTCCCTCATCAGTATTCGCAGTTGTAGACCTCATGCTGAGTTTTGCATTAGAATCGCGTTTACTTTTATGCAAATATTCCCAAGGCCAAAATCAGAGATCAATGTAATGATATTTTCATACCTAAACCTAGAAACCTCAGCAAGAGGAAAGAAGGTAGGTATTATCCTCAGCATTGAAGGGAGTCTTTATTGTAAAAGAACAATGAAAATGATTGCCACACCATGCCTTGATGGGTGATTCCTTACAAGGAGTCTGGATAACCTTCTTGTAGTCGCTCTATGTGGGGTCATTTTCACCATGTGGAGACCACCAGAAGGTGTACCCAACCTTATAGATCAGGTAATAGTCCCAGGAGAAAAGATGATGGGGAAGAACCACCAAAACAGCTTGTAAAGACTCTGCTTGAAGGGAATTTTTCAGCTGGTTTTTGCTACCTCATCTGAGAGCAGCATAATATAGGCAAAGAAACCGTGAATCTAACGATGTATCATTTAGCTCACTGGCTGAAGCCGTTCTTACATAATCAAGGCATTTAGTTTTAGCAATATAACAGAGCTGGAAGAGCTGCCCCTGCCCACACCAGGCTCTGTATGTACAATCTCTATACACAGAGAGCTACCTCTGCCCACACCAGGCTCTGTATGTACAATGTCTATATACAGAGAGCTGCCCCTGCCCACACTAGGCTCTTTATGTACAATGTCTATAGACAGACAGCTGCCTCTGCTCACCCCAGGCTCTGTATGTACAATGTCTATAGACAGAGAGCTTCCTCTGCCCACACCAGGCTCTGTATGTACAATGTATATAGACAGAGATCTTCCCCCACCCACACCAGACTCTGTATGTACAATGTCTATAGACAGAGAGTTGCCTCTGCCCACACCAGGCTCTGTATGTACAATATATATAGACAGAGATCTTCCCCCACCCACACCAGGCTCTGTATGTACAATGTTTATACTGTAGACAGAGAACTGCCTCCGCCCACACCAGGCTCTGTATGTACAATGTTTATAGACAGAGAGCTGCCTCCGCCCACACCAGGCTCTGTATGTACAATGTTTATAGACAGAGAGCTGCCTCCGCCCACACCAGGCTCTGTATGTACAATGTATATAGACAGAGATCTTCCCCCACCCACACCAGGCTCTGTATGTACAATGTTTATACTGTAGACAGAGAACTGCCTCCGCCCACACCAGGCTCTGTATGTACAATGTTTATAGACAGAGAGCTGCCTCCGCCCACACCAGGCTCTTTGATAGAGATGCTACAGTGATAGTGAGGTGTCAATCACAGCAGGGGGTGTTGGACTGCCATGTGCATGCCCTTGGAGTCCAGCAATAGTAATCACCATGTGATAAAACCTTTAGTTTATGTAAACAATACCACACATATTAATAAGAGAAGCACAGTTGATTTTTGTTTTTTAACATGTTTTCCTCAGGTTACATAGCAAAAACCTACTGACATATTCCCTTTAATTTGCAAGGCTTTGACAATTACTTGTATGGTAGATGGCTGCATTTAAGTGGAGGAGATTAGTTGCAAAGAATTCCCCCCCCCAGATATACAGACTTTGGACGATGCCTCGTGAATGATTTGCCTTCCTCTGTGTGAGCTATGAGGCTTTTCTATCCTTGCTATGTTACTATGGAGTCTCTGTACTTGCAGTTTTTTATTTGTCTTCCTGACACATTTACATTGTTGTTCGCCATATGTTTCGGATCAATGCGGCTCAGTGTACTGATAGTTATTAATACAGATCTCTTATGAGAAAATCAATATGGCTGATCTGCCCTGGGCATATAATGTTCCTACAAGCCCCGGTGATGTGCGCTCACACTCTCATTCTGCGCTCACTGGTCAGAGAAAGATTTATATTACTCTCCATTAAATAGAAAACATTCTGTCACAATGTTCCAGAGTCGCAGTTTATCTTGTTGTGAAGCAGTAATTATCCTTGACTATGAGAGTGCAGTCAGCACACAGTGTACGGCAGACAGCGAGCGCCACTCCACACTCCACCCCTGGATCTGTCTGATGACAGCTCCTAGGTGCACTAATTACATTTATCAGGGTCATTTCAAATAATTACTTCTTTCTCTTATTTTCTTCAATTACTGATCCTGTACTGATCCTGAGTTACCTCCTGTATTATACTCCAGAGCAGCACTCACTATTCTGCTGGTGCAGTCACTGTGTACATACATTACATTACTGATCCTGAGTTACCTCCTGTATTATACTCCAGAGCTGCACTCACTATTCTGCTGGTGCAGTCACTGTGTACATACATTACATTACTGATCCTGAGTTACCTCCTGTATTATACTCCACAGCTGCACTCACTATTCTGCTGGTGCAGTCACTGTGTACATACATTACATTACTGATCCTGAGTTACCTCCTGTATTATACTCCAGAGCTGCATTCACTATTCTGCTGGTGCAGTTCACTGTGTACATACATTACATTACTGATCCTGTGTTACCTCCTGTATTATACTCCAGAGCTGCACTCATTATTCTGCTGGTGCAGTCACTGTGTACATACATTACATTACTGATCCTGAGTTACCTCCTGTATTATACTCCAGAGCTGCACTCACTATTCTGCTGGTGCAGTCACTGTGTACATACATTACATTACTGATCCTGAGTTACCTCCTGTATTATACTCCACAGCTGCACTCACTATTCTGCTGGTGCAGTCACTGTGTACATACATTACATTACTGATCCTGAGTTACCTCCTGTATTATACTCCAGAGCTGCACTCACTATTCTGCTGGTGCAGTTCACTGTGTACATACATTACATTACTGATCCTGAGTTACCTCCTGTATTATACTCCAGAGCTGCACTCATTATTCTGCTGGTGCAGTCACTGTGTACATACATTACATTACTGATCCTGAGTTACCTCCTGTATTATACTCCACAGCTGCACTCACTATTCTGCTGGTGCAGTCACTGTGTACATACATTACATTACTGATCCTGAGTTACCTCCTGTATTATACTCCAGAGCTGCATTCACTATTCTGCTGGTGCAGTTCACTGTGTACATACATTACATTACTGATCCTGTGTTACCTCCTGTATTATACTCCAGAGCTGCACTCATTATTCTGCTGGTGCAGTCACTGTGTACATACATTACATTACTGATCCTGAGTTACCTCCTGTATTATACTCCAGAGCTGCACTCACTATTCTGCTGGTGCAGTCACTGTGTACATACATTACATTACTGATCCTGAGTTACCTCCTGTATTATACTCCACAGCTGCACTCACTATTCTGCTGGTGCAGTCACTGTGTACATACATTACATTACTGATCCTGAGTTACCTCCTGTATTATACTCCAGAGCTGCACTCACTATTCTGCTGGTGCAGTTCACTGTGTACATACATTACATTACTGATCCTGAGTTACCTCCTGTATTATACTCCAGAGCTGCACTCATTATTCTGCTGGTGCAGTCACTGTGTACATACATTACATTACTGATCCTGAGTTACCTCCTGTATTATACTCCAGAGCTGCATTCACTATTCTGCTGGTGCAGTCACTGTGTACATACATTACATTACTGATCCTGTGTTACCTCCTGTATTATACTCCAGAGCTGCACTCACTATTCTGCTGGTGCAGTCACTGTGTACATACATTACATTACTGATTCTGAGTTACCTCCTGTATTATACTCCAGAGCTGCATTCACTATTCTGCTGGTGCAGTCACTGTGTACATACATTACATTACTGATCCTGAGTTACCTCCTGTATTATACTCCAGAGCTGCATTCACTATTCTGCTGGTGCAGTCACTGTGTACATACATTACTGATCCTGAGTTACCTCCTGTATTATACTCCAGAGCTGCACTCACTATTCTGCTGGTGCAGTCACTGTGTACATACATTAATTACTGATCCTGAGTTACCTCCTGTATTATACTCCAGAGCTGCACTCACTATTCTGCTGGTGCAGTCACTGTGTACATACATTACATTACTGATCCTGAGTTACCTCCTGTATTATACTCCAGAGCTGCACTCACTATTCTGTTGGTGCAGTCACGGTGTACATACATTACATTACTGATCCTGAGTTACCTCCTGTATTATACTCCAGAGCTGCACTCACTATTCTGCTGGTGCAGTCACTGTGTACATACATTACATTACTGATCCTGAGTTACCTCCTGTATTATACTCCAGAGCTGCACTCACTATTCTGCTGGTGCAGTCACTGTGTACATACATTACTGATCCTGAGTTACCTCCTGTATTATACTCAAGAGCTGCACTCACTATTCTGCTGGTGCAGTCACTGTGTACATACATTACATTACTGATCCTGTACTGATCCTGAGTTACCTTCTGTATTATACTCCAGAGCTGCACTCACTATTCTGCTGGTGCAGTCACTGTGTACATACATTACATTACTGATCCTGAGTTACCTCCTGTATTAGACTCCAGAGCTGCATCACTATTCTGCTGGTGCAGTCACTGTGTACATACATTACATTACTGATCCTGAGTTACCTCCTGTATTATACTCCAGAGCTGCACTCACTATTCTGCTGGTGCAGTCACTGTGTTCATACATTACTGATCCTGTACTGATCCTGAGTTACCTCCTGTATTATACTCCAGAGCTGCACTCACTATTCTGCTGGTGCAGTCACTGTGTACACACATTACATTACTGATCCTGAGTTACCTCATGTATTATACTCCAGAGCTGCACTCACTATTCTGCTGGTGCAATCACTGTGTACATACATTACATTACTGATCCTGTACTGATCCTGAGTTACCTCCTGTATTATACTCCAGAGCTGCACTCACTATTCTTCTGGTGCAGTCACTTTGTACATACATTACATTACTGATCCTGAGTTACCTACTGTATTATACTCCAGATTTGCACTCACTATTCTGCTGGTGCAGTCACTTTGTACATACATTACATTACTGATCCTGAGTTACATCCTGTATTATACTCCAGAGCTGCACTCACTATTCTGCTGCTGTAGTCATTGTGTACATTCATTATATTACTGATCCTGAGTTACCTTCTGTATTATACTCCAGAGCTGCACTCACTATTCTGCTGGTGCAGTCACTTTGTACATACATTACATTACTGATCCTGAGTTACCTCCTGTATTACACTCCAGAGCTGCACTCACTATTCTGCTAGTAAATTCACTGTATAGATATATTTGAAATGTATGTAAAGTGCTAGGGAATTAATAGAACTGTATAAATACTTCAGAGCCACACTCTTTGTATTTACAGAGGAACCTGTCACCCCCCTGCTGTATTCAGGGAATGGCTTCCCCATGTCTCTAGCCCCCCTGTACGCTAAGAAATAGACTGGGGCTGTGGGGTCATCATACTATCTGTGGGTGGGTTTGTGGGTCATCATACTGTGTAAGGGTGGATTGTGGGGGCATCATACTGTGTGGGCGAGTGGTGGAGCCATCATAGTGTGTGGAAATTACAGGATTATTATACTGTATGTGGAAGTCTGTAAAGACATCATATTATGGCAGGGGTGATGTGGCATCAGCGGAAATTATTAGTTTTTGGGGGAATTCGAGGGAGAATATTAAATATTAGGTGGGCACTTACTAGGCATCATTATGCGTCGGCCGCAAGGACTGGGGGATACTTGGTAGCCGGGCCAGCTGATTCTTTTATGAGGTCATGGTGCCTGTGGCCCAGCTCCATGGCCCTGGCCGCGCAATGATGGGGGGTTTGTACAGAGGATACTGATAATTTTTTCGTGACGCCACCTGTGGAATTCGGCCAGAGATGCCCGACGCTGTTTATTTGGGCCTCTGGGGCAGATGGTGCAGCAGCCGGGATGGTATCACTCCCCACAGGTGGAGCAAGGCCCCAGGGTTGATGTTACAGTCAACAGCAAAGATGGGGGTTGTAGCGGTGCGGAAGGCAGCAAGGTGCTGGAGGAGCAGACAGACACAGTTCATGCAGTTCTTTTCTCTCTTTACTTGCTGATCAGGGAAGGGCAATCCAGCTGGGTGCTGTGCTCTTCCAGTATGCAGCCAGGTCAGCTCTCAAGCAATCAGGATCGCTCCACCGAGACACCCTTCGCAAGCCTTCCCAGGTTGTTTTTCCCCTGCGCTGGATTACTCTCCTCTCCTGCCCTGTGCCTTCGTGCTACAGTGTCCTAGCCTGATGGCTGTGTTTCCACCAGTTCAGGGCCGGTCCCCCCTTGCAACCAAGTCCCTTCAATTGACTGAGGTCAGGTCTAGATTTTGAACCCACCGGTGGATCCTCCACTCCCGTGTCCCCTAGGACTCCATCTCTCCACATCCTTCCTAAACATGCTATCAGGATGTCTTTGATGTGTGGGAGGAAACCAGAGAACCCGGTGGAAACCCACACAAACACGGGGAGAACATACAAACTCCTTGTAGATGTTGTGCCTGGTGGGATTTGAATCCAGGACGCCAGCGCTGCAAGGCCACAGTGCTAACTACTGAGCCACCATACAGTGCTAACTACTGAGCCACAGTACAGTGCTAACCACTGAGCCGCAGTACAGTGCTAACCACTGTGCCACAATACAGTGCTAACCACTGAGCCACCATACAGTGCTAACCACTGAGCCACCACACAGTGCTAACCACTGAGCCACCACACAGTGCTAACCACTGAGCCACCACACAGTGCTAACCACTGAGCCACCATACAGTGCTAACCACTGAGCCACCATATACAGTGCTAACCACTGAGCCGCAGTACAGTGCTAACCACTGAGCCACCATACAGTGCTAACCACTGAGCCACCATACAGTGCTAACCACTGAGCCACCATACAGTGCTAACCACTGAGCCACCATACAGTGCTAACCACTGAGCCACCATACAGTGCTAACCACTGAGCCACCATACAGTGCTAACCACTGAGCCACTATACAGTGCTAACCACTGAGCCACCATACAGTGCTAACCACTGAGCCACCACACAGTGCTAACCACTGAGCCACCATACAGTGCTAACCACTGAGCCACCATACAGTGCTAACCACTGAGCCACCACACAGTGCTAACCACTGAGCCACCACACAGTGCTAACCACTGAGCCACCACACAGTGCTAACCACTGAGCCACCATACAGTGCTAACCACTGAGCCACCACACAGTGCTAACCACTGAGCCACCATACAGTGATAACCACTGAGCCACCATATACAGTGCTAACCACTGAGCCACCATATACAATGCTAACCACTGAGCCACCGTACAGTGCAAACCACTGAGCCACCGTACAGTGCTAACCGCTGTGCCACAATACAGTGCTAACCACTGAGCCACCATACAGTGCTAACCACTGAGCCACCATACAGTGCTAACCACTGAGCCACCATACAGTGCTAACCACTGAGCCACCATATACAGTGCTAACCACTGAGCCACAGTACAGTGCTAACCACTGAGCCACCATACAGTGCTAACCACTGAGCCACCACACAGTGCTAACCACTGAGCCACCATACAGTGCTAACCACTGAGCCACCACACAGTGCTAACCACTGAGCCACCATACAGTGCTAACCACTGAGCCACTATACAGTGCTAACCACTGAGCCACCATACAGTGCTAACCACTGAGCCACCACACAGTGCTAACCACTGAGCCACCTTACAGTGCTAACCACTGAGCCACCACACAGTGCTAACCACTGAGCCACCACACAGTGCTAACCACTGAGCCACCACACAGTGCTAACCACTGAGCCACCATACAATGCTAACCACTGAGCCACCATACAGTGCTAACCACTGAGCCACCATATACAGTGCTAACCACTGAGCCACAGTACAGTGCTAACCACTGAGCCACCATACAGTGCTACCCACTGAGCCACCATACAGTGCTAACCACTGAGCCACCACACAGTGCTAACCACTGAGCCACCATACAGTGCTAACCACTGAGCTTGGATATGTGCAGCTACTGTGCTGCTCATATCCAAAGTGAATAATTCCATAAGAAAGAGCATCAGAGGTAAGCCACTATCTATAACTGTACTGTAGTCTCTTGTAAGCTCTGCAGGACTGGCATCTACCACTATACGGTCACTGTATTGCGGTAATATCAGTCTTGTTTTTATATATTGATTTTTTTTGCAGTAACCGCATGGTCACCAGCTGAGGGTCCCCTTTACCCAATATGATCAGGGTGTGCCACTGTACTGTATTTGCAAACATGGTTACTTGGATTAGGTGTCTATTCACATGTGCTTTGTCCTCCCACCATGCTGTACCATTAGCTTCACCTCTGACACAGGACACAGCATTCTCCCTCAATGCAACTATCGCACACCTCTAGTCACCGTGCAGCACCTGCCTAAATGTGGCTATCTGGATATGTGGCGCCCCTGCGACCACGGTGGCCACAGGTAGGAACTGCAGCCAGGGAGGTGGAGACAGGTCACACACAAACTACCTTCACAACACACACCCACGGACACAAGACCCAACCTGGAGCCCGGGACTCTAGGAAAGGGCCTGGTGATCCCCCACAACATAGGGACACCTAAGGCTAGGCTGCGACCAGAGAGTCGGCTCTGAGGGGACTGCAGCTATATGCCGGATCCCGGACACACCGACTCTGATTCCAGGTCAGAGTTCCTAACACACGGGCTGGAGGTTCAACAGCACATAGGACCCAGGCTTGCCACCCACACACACCGGGGGAAGCCAGACAAGGGACCGAGTTACCACCATACAGCCCACGGGGAAGAGAAGCATAGAGGAAAACCTGGAAGGTATCAGAGAGGAGGGTCTCAGAAGGAAACCTGGCTGCAGAGGGTTAAGTGACTGTCCGGAGTTACCTGTGTAAAAGAACTGCTTGTACTGAGAAAGAACAGCTAGTAAAACCCGGTGAACCCTGCTTCAGTTTCCCGTGTGTGATTTCATGCATGCAGAACTGTATATCCATATTACACCCTGTCAGGAGCAGCCCGACCCACAGCGGGCTCATTCATCCGGCTGCAGCACCATCCATCCTCCTGGCAGCAGACAGCAGAAGCGGTGGTCCCCTCACAGACCACAACCCGTGGGTGGCATCACAACAGTCCCTGTAAATATCCCCTTTTTACTTGTGGGCTCGGGACACGGTCCGGACTAAGACCGCCGTGATAACCCCCGTGATACCCCGGTCCGGTACCGAGTACCCCGTACCAGTGGGCTCCACAGACACACCATATCGTGGCACACAGTATCACACAGAGCCATGCGGACCATTGACTATCATAGAAGCTCCTCGTACAAAGCTTTGCCAAATGTATGAAACCATATATAGAAAGTACAGTATACAGGATGCCATAAACAGCCCCGCTGCTTCCCTATGAATTCTGGGCCCCGTTATTCACTCCTCGCCTCGTGTCAAGCAGAATGATTTCCTAATGGTTTGTATCGTAATTGTGATAGAATTAAAGGTAATTAGTGACCAAGCTCTGGAAGCTGGTGACTGTAGCCCCCTCCTAAATCCCCTTGCAGACACCCATCACACACACTGATGCCACACACCGCACCGCAGGGCCTGGGAGATGACATCCATCACACAATAACCTGGTTACATACAGCACACGCCTGTGTTCCCCCATCCCACCCCTGTATATCCAGCCGGCTCAAGGTGTAAAAGCCTCAGCCACGAGTGATCCCTCTGCCGGCAAGACTTAACTCATTACTCATTAGCTCACTGTATGTGCGTACTGTACAGGTGTAGCAGAGCTGAACTTGTCATGTACTACACCAGATATCAGCCTGTACTGTCTGTGGACACACACAGCACTGCTATAGCTTCCTTTTCTCCTTTATTATATGAATTTTTTGGATTTGCAGACATCATGGAGCTAAAACTCCCAACATAAGTATCAAAAAGATATCAAAATGACATGCTGCAGAGTATACAGAAGATAAAAAGCTAATTAGAAAAGGTGCTATAAAGGTCAGGGCACCATGGAGAATAAAAGACCAATTCTGTATATCACCAAGCTGATTTTGGCACGTTTTCCCCCATATTTCACTTAAATGTTTGGGGTTACAAATAATTTTTGCAATTGGCTTTCATTAAAAAGGTTACAGTAACTACCTCCTATCGCTGACTGCATAACGAGTTAACTAAGTATCCGTCAGCGAGCCCACAGTGACGTCTGATGGGGAGTTTGTAACTCTTTTATCTGTCTTTTTATGAGTCCCTCTCAGCTGAATTACACCAAATTTTAATTGAGTATTTGGTGCAGGAATTTCTGCACAAAATCTGCATCTCCTGGCTGAAAAATGCACCAAAAATGTTTTTACGCGTTTTTTAGTATGTAGTTTTCAAGTATTTGGGGTGGAAAAATGCTGCAAAAAACGCTGCAATAATGGACATGCTGCAGTTTTATTTCTGCAAGGGCAAAGAGCGACATGTGCAGAAAACTACATGATTTTCATTGACTTTGCTGATAGAAGGATTTGCTTGCAGCTTTGTGACAAAGCTGCACTAAAAATGCATAAAAAATGCACTATGTGCACACAGCCTAACAGTGCCGTACATGGCTGCATGGCGTGTACCCAATGGTATGTGCACATGGAGGGGGGGGGGGGATCTATACAATATTTCACTGTGGATTTTGCAGCTAGAAAATCCACTTACATTGATGACCAACATTATACATGACATTTTAGGAAACCCCGTCCACAAAATCAGCATCGAAAGCTGACTCATCTCCCGGATTTGGTGTTCGTTATTCAAAGGATAAAGGATGCGGCAAATCCATAGGATTTCTGCTACAAAACCACAGCTGCAGATTTTTTCACAGCAGAAATTTCCAAATCCCCGATACAAGACCTCTATACAAGTCCCCTATACAAGACCCCTATACAAGTCCCCTAAACAAGACCTCTATACAAGTCCCCTAAACAAGACCTCTATACAAGTCCCCTAAACAAGACCTCTATACAAGTCCCCTATACAAGACCCCTATAAAGAACCTTTATACAAGTCCCCGATACAAGACCTCTATACAAGTCCCCTATACAAGATCTCTATGCAAGTCCCCTATAAAAGACCTCTATACAAGTTCCCGATACAAGACCTCTATACAAGTCCCCTATACAAGACCTCTATACAAGTCCCCTAAACAAGACCTCTATACAAGATCTCTATGCAAGTCCCCTATAAAAGACCTCTATACAAGTTCCCGATACAAGACCTCTATACAAGTCCCCTATACAAGACCTCTATACAAGTCCCCTAAACAAGACCTCTATGCAAGTCCCCTATAAAAGACCTTTATACAAGTCCCCTAAACAAGACCTCTATGCAAGTCCCCTATACAAGATCTCTATACAAGTCCCCTATAAAAGACCTCTATACAAGTCCTCGATACAAGACCTTTGTACAAGTCCCCTATACAAGATCTCTATGCAAGTCCCCTATAAAAGACCTCTATACAAGTCCCCTATACAAGACCTCTATACAAGTCCCCTGAACAAGACCTCTATGCAAGTCCCCTATACAAGACCTCTATACATATCCCCTATACAAGACCTCTATACAAGTCCCCTATACAAGACCCCTATACAAGTCCCCTAAACAAGACCTCTATACAAGACCCCTAAACAAGACCTCTATACAAGTCCCCTAAACAAGACCTCTATACAGGTCCCCTATACAAGACCCCTATAAAAGACCTTTATACAAGTCCCCGATACAAGACCTCTATACAAGTCCCCTATACAAGACCTCTATACAAGTCCCCTAAACAAGACTTCTATACAAGTCCCCTAAACAAGACCTCTATACAAGTCCCCTATACAAGACCCCTATAAAAGACCTTTATACAAGTCCCCGATACAAGACCTCTATACAAGTCCCCTATACAAGATCTCTATGCAAGTCCCCTATAAAAGACCTCTATACAAGTTCCCGATACAAGACCTCTATACAAGTCCCCTAAACAAGACCTCTATACAAGTCCCCTATACAAGACCTCTATACAAGTCCCCTAAACAAGACCTCTATACAAGTCCCCTAAACAAGACCTCTATACAAGTCCCCTATACAAGACCCCTATAAAAGACCTTTATACAAGTCTCCGATACAAGACATCTATACAAGTCCCCTATACAAGATCTCTATGCAAGTCCCCTATAAAAGACCTCTATACAAGTTCCCGATACAAGACCTCTATACAAGTCCCCTATACAAGACCTCTATACAAGTCCCCTAAACAAGACCTCTATGCAAGTCCCCTATAAAAGACCTTTATACAAGTCCCCTAAACAAGACCTCTATGCAAGTCCCCTATACAAGATCTCTATACAAGTCCCCTATAAAAGACCTCTATACAAGTCCTCGATACAAGACCTCTGTACAAGTCCCCTATACAAGATCTCTATGCAAGTCCCCTATAAAAGACCTCTATACAAGTCCCCTATACAAGACCTCTATACAAGTCCCCTGAACAAGACCTCTATGCAAGTCCCCTATACAAGACCTCTATACAAATCCCCTATACAAGACCTCTATACAAGTCCCCTAAACAAGACCTCTATGCAAGTCCCCTATACAAGACCTCTATACAAGTCCCCTATACATGACCTCTATACAAGCCCCTAAACAATATCTCTATACAAGTCCCCTGTACAAGACCTCTATACAAGTCCCCTATACAAGACCTCTATACAAATCCCCTATACAAGACCTCTATACAAATCCCCTATACAAGACCTCTATACAACTCCCCTAAACAAGACCTCTATACAAGTCCCCTATACAAGACCTCTATACAAGTCCCCTATACATGACCTCTATACAAGCCCCTAAACAATATCTCTATACAAGTCCCCTGTACAAGACCTCTATACAAGTCCCCTATACAAGACCTCTATACCAGTCCCCTATACAAGTCCCCTATACAAGTCCCCTATACAAGACCTCTATACAAGTCCCCTAAACAAGACCTCTATACAAGTCCCCTAAACAAGACCTCTATACAAGCCCCTAAACAATATCTCTATACAAGTCCCCTGTACAAGACCTCTATACCAGTCCCTATACAAGTCCCCTATACAAGTCCCTCATATAAGACCTCTGAGGCTTTGTGCACACGCCATGTATTTAGTGCAGAAATATTCTGCATCTTCTGGCAGAAAATCTCTCCCCCGCGTTCTTGGTGCAGATTTGTGTCTTGCGTTTTTCATAATGAAATCAATGGTTGGAAGGGCTGAAAAATGCAGGAAATCTGCTCCAAGAATAAATCATTCTACACCAAATCTGCAAGGAATAAATAAGCAACATGTGCACAACACATCAGAATTCTCATTGACTTTGCTGGGATAAAGGCCTCGTTTTACGCTTCAATGTGTCGGCGAACAGACCAACGATCTGACTTGACCTAGATCGCTAGAACGTTGCTGAATGATCGCTGCTCAGGTGTCACATGTACAGATATCGTTAACGACGCAGCAACGATTCTGGCGACAAGCAAACGATATTTGCAGTCGTTAGCTCGCCTTCAGTTCTCAATAGGCGAGGTCGTAAACGAGATCGTTATTGAGGTGTCATGGCCACTTTACACACACCAACTTATCTGTCCAACTTCAGACCAACTTACTGGTTGCAGTGAAATCATGGACACATTGTTCCATTGTACACAGCCACAAAATGGAGCAATGTGTCCATGATTTCACTGCAACCAGCAAGTTGTTCAGAAGTTGGACAGATAAGTTGGTGTGTGTAAAGCGGCCTTCACACACACCATGCTGCAGGTTGAATGAACGCTCATTGTTTGGTTTAAGGTCCGGTTCACCAACCTCCCATCAACGATCTGCCCAATTATCCTTGATCGTTTGTACACGTCACACTGAACGACGTTGTTAGAACGACTAAATACCCATGATGTACTAACGATATTGTTACTGATACCATAGTGTGAGATGGGGCCTTAAGGATATCCATGCAGATTTGTGACAAAACTGCACCAAAAAATGCACTGTGTGCACAATGCCTAAATTTCCAGAATGTTTATGCTTGTTATGTGTGATTTTGACATGCGAACCCTTCCCATATCATATCACAAAAAGGTTTAGTCGCAGATGTTGTCACACATCCATCAAAATCATATGTCACGTTTACTGTTGTCACAGGCCAACACGGTGGCTTAGTGGTTAGCACTGTATGGTGGCTTAGTGGTTAGGAGCGTACGGTCGCTCAGTGGTTAGCATTGTATGGTGGCACGGTGGTTCGCACTGTATGGTGGCTCAGTGGTTAGCACTGTATATGGTGGCTCAGTGGTTAGCACTGTATGGTGGCTCAGTGGTTAGCACTGTATGGTGGGTGGCTCAGTGGTTAGCACTGTATGGTGGCTCAGTGGTTAGCACTGTAGGGTGGCTCAGTGGTTAGCACTGTATGATGGCTCAGTGGTTAGCACTGTACAGTAGCTGAGTGGTTAGGAGCGTACGGTCGCTCAGTGGTTAGCATTGTATGGTGGCACGGTGGTTCGCACTGTATGGTGGGCTCAGTGGTTAGCACAGTATATGGTGGCTCAGTGGTTAGCACTGTATGGTGGCTCAGTGGTTAGCACTGTATGGTGGCACGGTGGTTCGCACTGTATGGTGGGCTCAGTGGTTAGCACTGTATACGGTGGCTTAGTGGTTAGCACTGTACAGTAGCTAAGTGGTTAGGAGCGTACGGTCGCTCAGTGGTTAGCACTGTATATGGTGACTCAGAGGTTAGCACTGTATGGTGGGCTCAGTGGTTAGCACTGTATACGGTGGCTTAGTGGTTAGCACTGTACAGTAGCTGAGTGGTTAGGAGCGTACGGTCGCTCAGTGGTTAGCATTGTATGGTGGCACGGTGGTTCGCACTGTATGGTGGGCTCAGTGGTTAGCACAGTATATGGTGGCTCAGTGGTTAGCACTGTATGGTGGCTCAGTGGTTAGCACTGTATGGTGGCACGGTGGTTCGCACTGTATGGTGGGCTCAGTGGTTAGCACTGTATACGGTGGCTTAGTGGTTAGCACTGTACAGTAGCTAAGTGGTTAGGAGCGTACGGTCGCTCAGTGGTTAGCACTGTATATGGTGACTCAGAGGTTAGCACTGTATGGTGGGCTCAGTGGTTAGCACTGTATACGGTGGCTTAGTGGTTAGCACTGTACAGTAGCTGAGTGGTTAGGAGCGTACGGTCGCTCAGTGGTTAGCATTGTATGGTGGCTCAGTGGTTAGCACTGTATGGTGGCTCAGAGGTTAGCACTGTAGGGTGGCTCAGTGGTTAGCACTGTATACGGTGGCTCAGTGGTTAGCACTGTAGGGTGGCTCAGTGGTTAGCACTGTATATGGTGGCTCAGTGGTTAGCACTGTACAGTAGCTGAGTGTTTAGCAGCGTACGGTCGCTCAGTGGTTAGCATTGTATGGTGGCACGGTGGTTCGCACTGTATGGTGACTCAGAGGTTAACACTGTATGGTGGCTCAGTGGGTAGCACTGTACAGTAGCTGAGTGGTTAGGCGCATACGGTCGCTCAGTGGTTAGCCTTGTATGGTGACTCAGAGGTTAGCGCTGTATGGTGGCTCAGTGGTTAGCACTGTATGATGGCTCAGTGGTTAGTACTGTACAGTAGCTGAGTGTTTAGCAGCGTACGGTCGCTCAGTGCTTAGCATTGTATGGTGGCACGGTGGTTCGCACTGTATGGTGACTCAGAGGTTAGCTCTGTATGGTGGGCTCAGTGGGGAAGCACTGTACAGTAGCTAAGTGGTTAGGAGCATACGGTCGCTCAGTGGTTAGCATTGTATGGTGGCTCAGTGGTTAGCACTGTATGGTGGCTCAGAGGTTAGCACTGTAGGGTGGCTCAGTGGTTAGCACTGTACAGTAGCTGAGTGTTTAGCAGCGTACGGTCGCTCAGTGGTTAGCATTGTATGGTGGCACGGTGGTTCGCACTGTATGGTGACTCATAGGTTAGCACTGTATGGTGGGCTCAGTGGGGAAGCACTGTACAGTAGCTAAGTGGTTAGGAGCATACGGTCGCTCAGTGGTTAGCACTGTATGGTGGCTCAGTGTTTAGCAGCATACGGTCGCTCAGTGGTTAGCATTGTATGGTGGCTCATTGGTTAGCACTGTATGGTGGCTCAGAGGTTAGCACTGTAGGGTGGCTCAGTGGGTAGCACTGTACAGTAGCTGAGTGGTTAGGAGCATACGGTCGCTCAGTGGTTAGCACTGTATGGTGACTCAGAGGTTAGCACTGTATGGTGGCTCAGTGGTTAGCACTGTACAGTAGCTGAGTGTTTAGCAGCGTATGGTGGCTCAGTGGGTAGCATTGTATGGTGGCACGGTGGTTCGCACTGTATGGTGTATCAGAGGTTAGCACTGTATGGTGGCTCAGTGGTTAGCACTGTATGGTGGCTCAGTGGTTAGCACTGTATATGGTGCCTCAGTGGTTAGCACTGTATGGTGGCTCAGTGGTTAGCACTGTATATGATGGCTCAGTGGTTAGCACTGTATATGGTGGCTCAGTGGTTAGCACTGTACAGTAGCTGAGTGTTTAGCAGCGTACGGTCGCTCAGTGGTTAGCACAGTATGGTGGCACGGTGGTTTGCACTATATGGTGACTCTGAGGTTAGCACTGTATGGTGGCTCAGTGGTTAGCACTGTATGGTGGCTCAGTGGTTAGCACTGTATGATGGCTCAGTGGTTAGCACTGTACAGTAGCTGAGTGTTTAGCAGCGTACGGTCGCTCAGTGGTTAGCATTGTATGGTGGCACGGTGGTTTGCACTGTATGGTGACTCTGAGGTTAGCACTGTATGGTGGGCTCAGTGGGTAGCACTTATAAAAAATCAGAAGGAATCCGGGCACTGACCTGGAGAAGCACGCAGCAATAGTATGGATGAGGTGGTGTCTGGATCCAATGTTGCTCAGCTGCAAGATGAAGTAGTAGATGAATGAGCAACGACAGAGCGGCACTTACAGGGATCCAATTGCAGTTTTTCAAGGCTTTATTCAGCAATATGCATGGTTACAATGCAGGGAGAGGTTGTCGGCAGGAAAACGGTCACTGTTTTGTGCTATATAGCGCTTCCATGGGTCCTGAATACTAGTGTTCAGGACCGGTGGAAGCACTATATAATACTAATATTCAGGGCCCGTGGAAGCTCTATATAGCACAAAATGGTGACGGTTGTCCTGCCGACCCTCCCTCCCTGCATTTTAACCATGCATATTGCTCAATAAAACCATGAGAAACTGCAATTGGATTCCTGTGAGTGCCACTCTGTCCTTCAGTGGGTAGAACTGTATGGTGGCTCAGTGGTTAGCACTGTATGATGGCTCAGTGGTTAGCACTGTATGGTGGCACGGTGGTTAGCACTGTATGGTGGCTCATTGGTTAGCACTGTATGGTGGCTCAGTGGTTAGCACTATATGGTGGCTCAGTTGTTAGCACCGTATGGTGGCACGGTGGGTAGCACTGTATGGTGACTCGGTGGGTAGCACTGTATGGTGGATCAGTGATTAGCACTGTAGGGTGACTCGGTTAGTAGCACTGTGTGGTGGCTCAGTGGTTAGCACTGTATGGTGGCTCAGTGGTTAGCACTGTATGGTGGCAAGGTGGTTAGCACTGTAGGGTGACTCAGTGGGTAGCACTGTATCTTGGCTCAGTGGTTAGCACTGTACAGTAGCTCAGTGGTTAGTACTGTATGGTGGCAAGGTGGTTAGCACTGTATGGTGACTCGGTGGGTAGCACTGTATGGTGGCTCAGTGGTTAGCACTGTATGGTGACTCGGTTAGTAGCACTGTGTGGTGGCTCAGTCGTTAGCACTGTAGAGTGACTCGGTGGGTAGCACTGTGTGGTGGCTCAGTGGGTAGCACTGTACAGTAGCTCAGTGGTTAGTACTGTATGGTGGCTCAGTGGTTAGCACTGTAGGGTGACTCAGTGGTTAGCACTGTAGGGTGACTCAGTGGGTAGCACTGTATCTTGGCTCAGTGGGTAGCAGTGTACAGTAGCTCAGTGGTTAGTACTGTATGGTGGCAAGGTGGTTAGCACTGTAGGGTGACTCAGTGGGTAGCACTGTATCTTGGCTCAGTGGTTAGCACTGTATGGAGGCTCAGTGGTTAGCACTGTATATGGTGGCTCAGTGGTTAGCACTGTACAGTAGCTCAGTGGTTAGCACTGTAGGGTGACTCAGTGGGTAGCACTGTATCTTGGCTCAGTGGTGAGCATTGAGGCCTTGCAGCACTGGGGGCCTAGGTTCAATTCCCACCAAGGACAACATCTACAAGCAGTTTGTATGTTCTCCCTGTGTTTGTGTGAGCTTCCTCTGGGTTTTCCAGTTTCCTCCCACACTCCAAAGACTGATAGGGAATGTAGATTCTGAGCCCCAATGGGGACAGTGCTGCAAAC
>JARQOC010000001.1:585030737-585096619 GCA_033576535.1 Allobates femoralis
GGAGGATATCTGTTTGTGCAGGTAGCTATTACTGTGCAGAATTATTAGGTAACTTATTAAAAACCAAATATATTCCCATCTCATTTTCACCAGGTAAATCAATATAACTGCACAAAAATTTGAAAAAAACATATCTGACATGCAAAAAAAACCACAAATAAAATTAGTGACCAATATAGCTGTGGCGCCCCAATGGTCAGTGCGCCACAGTAGGGGTACTGCACCCACAAATGATGGGCAGTTATTCCTGTCACAGGGGAGAGTAAGGTTTGCAAGTGGATCCCACCCTAGCACCTCTCACACTTAACCCCGAGTAGACGATCAGTCCCATTCCGATTGGGCGGAGTTAGGGGAGGAGGGAAGTCAGACAGTGGAGTTTTAGTTTGCATTGAGGAGCAAAGAAGAGGGGAGCCTCCGAGCGAGAGAAGGAGACTCCCAGGGTGGAGGCCTAGAGAAGAGGCAGCCCAGCAGCAGAAAGAGGGGAACCCATATCGGAGCGCCCATACTCTGGGGGAACCCTGGACAATCTAATGGAGTACCGGCTCCGAGGATACGGTGCAGGGTGTTCAGCCCCTGAGCCGTCCACACTGGTCGTCAAGGGTCAGTTTATCAACCCTGATACCTTGTCTAAAAAGTGCAGCCTCGCCAGGTTCGCCCACCAAAGGTTGAGCCCCTTCAGAGAGAGAGAGGGAGAAGAAGGGATCTCACAGCCTCCCACAAGCCTGCTATACAAAAGGGCTGTGATGGGGAAGGTTTTAGCAGCAGGACACAGGATTGACAAGAGAAAGCATACTACGGGATCCGCTGAATGACCTAGCAACCCTCTGTGACTACCCGACCAGCTACCTGATTATAGACTGTGCTTTAACCTGAACTGCCATCTGAACTGGTTTATAGAGTAAAGTACCCGTGTAGAGTGACAAAGCCTCCGCGTGTCTGTTCATTTGTTGCACTGCTCCACAGATCATCTCCACATTCTGCACTACATTACATGTGCATCTCTGCCCTGGGGACTCAGCTCCACCTGCAGGGAGCTGCTCCATCTAAGCTGCAGTACAACCTCCCCTGAGGTCTGAAGCGGCGCTGGTGCTCATCACCAGAATCTGCAGGTGGCGTCACGAAAAACTTTTATTATCTTTACTACCATTCCCTAACTCCTTTACCAGTTGACCACCGGGGTCACGGGTCTGGGCAGGCCACCAGTGACATTCCAACCACAGCAGGGCCCAGACACCCGAGTTCCCATAGGCCCCTGGGCTAGTCATAGTCACCTTTCTTTATGATGACACTCAACAGCTTTCCATACATAGAATCTGTCAGTTGCTTGACCGGTTTACGATGAACATTGCGTGCATGTCATCATTTTTTCTTCTTTTAGACCTTTACTGGTCAGCCACGCTGTGGAGTAGTTGGATACATGTGATCTAGCATTTTCCTGCTTGAAAATCATGTTTGATGAACGATACAAACTTCTTCCTGTACCACTGCTTGAAGAAGTTGTCTTCCAGAAACTGTCAGTAGGTCCAGGAATTGAGCTTCACTCCATCCTCAACCTGAAAAGGTCCCACAAGTTCATCTTTGATGATACCAGCCCATACTAGTACCCCACCTCCACCTTGCTGGCGTCTGAGTCGGAGTGGAGCTCTCTGCCCTTTACTGATCCAGCCTCTGCCCATCCATCTGGCCCATCAAGAGTCACTCTCACTTCATCAATCCATAAAACCTTTGAAAAATCAGTGTTAAGATATTTCTTGGCCCAGTCTTGACATTTTATCTTATGTTTCTTGTTCAAATGTGGTTGTTTTTCAGCCTTCATTACCTTGGCCATGTCCCTGAGTATGGCACACCTTCTGCTTTTTGATACTCCAGTAACGTTGCAGCTCTGAAATATGGCAAAACTGGTGGCAAATGGCATCTTGGCAGCTACACGCTTGATTTTCCTCAATTCATGGGCAGTTATTTTGCGCCTTTTTTGCCCAACACGCTTCTTGCGACCCTGTTGGCTATTTGCCATGAAACATTTGATTGTTCGGTGATCACGCTTCAAATGTTTGGCAATTTCAAGACTGCTGCATCCCTCTGCAAGATATCTCACAATTGTGGACTTTTAAGAGCTCGTCAAATCTCTCTTCTGACCTATTTTACCTAAGGAAAGGCATTTGCCTAATAATTAAGCACACCTTATATAGGGTGTTGATGTCATTACACCACACCCCTCCTCATTACAGAGATGCACATCACCTGATTTACTTAATTGGTAGTTGGCTCTCAGCCTATACAGCTTGGAGTAGGACAACATGTATAAAAAGTATCATGTGATCAAAATACTAATTTGTCTAATAATTCTGCACACAGTGTATGATCTAGATAGATAGATAGATAGATAGATAGATAGATAACTAGAAAAAGTTCTCTGCAGCACTCAGTTACTACCAATGACGTACAATTGCTAACAAGCTATATGTATATGAGAAAAAAGTTTAAAAACTTACGTTTTTTAAAAAAAAACTAAAAAATCTTATTTTTTTTTATTTCTGAAGTTCTTAGTACACACATTGGCCAATGTCTGCTTGCTCATCGACTGCGACAAAGTGACTTCAGGTCCGATGAGTCCTAACGCTGACACCCAAGTCCTCCTTGTCCACCCTACCCCACTACTAAGTGGGTGGACACCATCTAGACCCTAGATCACCAGTAGACAATGAGGGTGCAAATTGCAGAAATGGAGCCAACCACTCCACACGATACAAAAGAGAAAAAAAAACTGCACAGCACTCACAGACTAAATGTGAACTGGTGCTAGCAGGGACGCTGGGTCAAATAACTAGAAAAAGTTCTCTGCAGCACTCAGTTACTACCAATGACGTACAATTGCTAACAAGCTAAATATATATGAGAAAAAAGTTTAAAAACTTACGTTTTTTTCAAAAAACTCAAAAATCTTATTTGTACGTCATTGGTAGTAACTGAGTGCTGCAGAGAACTTTTTCTAGTTATTTGACCCAGCGTCCCTGGTAGCACCAGTTCACATTAGTCTGTGAGTGCTGTGCAGTTTTTTTTCTCTTTTTTTTCTCTTTTAGATAGATAGATGAGTAATAAATGGAGGAGCAATGCCTTTTGGGTGCAGTTCATCTCCACTTTTACCTTAGCTTGAAATATATGGTTAAAAATAGCTGCAGTACTCTGGGTGAATGATGTAATTTGCCTTTATTCTGGCGTCATATACAGGGTATGGCTACGTTTCGGGCTCCCTCGCCCTTCTTCCGGCTGTCAGAAGGGCGAGGGAGCCCGAAACGTAGCCATACCCTGTATATGACGCCAGAATAAAGGCAAATTACATCATTCACCCAGAGTGCTGCAGCTATTTTTAACTAGATAGATAGATAGATAGATAGTTAGATAGATTAGGTCCCTCGTAGAACATATAAAGTAAATTACATTTGCGAATTCCTTTTTGAATAAAAAAAATATATCCTTTAGGTTCAAACATGAGAGCAACCTTGAGATGTCAACGCGTTTCAGCCAACTTTAGGCCTTTTTCACGTCAGTTGCAATCAGTAGGTAGTCTCTTCTAAGGTATGGATTTTTCTTCCCTGGGTGAACCTCAAAGGTACAGCTCAAGAGATATCCTTGAGTAGGTAGATAAGGATGGCAAGCCTCTATTTCATGTGTCCACAGATCGGGTGGTTCTGCTGGGTGCAGATATATAGATAAGGCCGATAGATAGACAACAGAGGAAAAAGAAAGAAAGAAAGAAAGAAAAGAAAGAAAGAAAGAAAGAAAGAAGAAAGAAAGAAAGAAAGAAAGAAAGAAAGAAAGAAAGAAAGAAAGAAAGAAAGAAAGAAAGAAAGAAAATATACCGCCTCATAAAAGTAGTGGGGTAAATAATCAGTAAAAGCTGTGATAGGTAGATGATATAGATGGATGGATAGATAGATAGATAGATAGATAGATAGATAGATAGATAGATAGATAGATAGATAGATATAATTTGGAAAAGCTGCACAGCACTCAGCAGACCAGTGTGAACTGGTGCAAGCATAGGACGCAGAGATTAAACAAACTAAGTAAAAGTCCATGCAGCACACAGCTACCACCAATGATGCACAGTGCTAACAAGCCATATGTGATTGAGGAAAAAATTCAAAAACTTACGTTTTTTCAAAAAACTCAATAATCTTATCTTTTAATCTGGAGTTCTTAGTACATACATTGGCCAATGTCTGCTTGCTCATCAACTACGACAAAGTGACTCCAGGTCTGATGAGCCCTATCTGACATCCCTGACTTCCTTGTCCACCCCCCACCTCGCGGTGGGCAGGCACCATCTATACCCCTGGGGGGTGGACAAGGAGGGCAGGGATGTCAGATAGGGCTCATCAGACCTGGAGTCACTTTGTCGTAGTTGATGAGCAAGCAGACATTGGCCAATGTATGTACTAAGAACTCCAGATTAAAAGAAAGATTATTGAGTTTTTTGAAAAAACGTAAGTTTTGAATTTTTTCCTCAAACACATATGGCTTGTTAGCACTGTGCATCATTGGTGGTAGCTGTGTGCTGCATGGACTTTTACTTAGTTTAGATAGATAGATAGATAGATAGATAGATAGATAGATAGATAGATAGATAGATAGATATTAAAGAACATAGAAAGAAATGCAGAAAGAGAGAAACGGAGAGTGAGAGAAAGAAAAGAAAGTAAGAGAAAGAATGAACGAACGAATGAACGAACAAACGAAAGAAAGAAAGAAAGAAAGAGAAAAGGGGAGAAAGGAGCTGATTCTCCCTCTGCATGGCTGCATTTTTCACTCTTTGTATCTATTCTAAGCAGCAGGGAGATTTCCATGGAAAGTTGTGTGTTCAGTCCTCAGTGCTGATCCCTGTACAGTAGACTTACATTACATTCAGAACAGCACAGGGAGGTTTGTGTAGACACAGCCTGCTCCCACCTCCTCCTCCTCCTCCTCCCTGTCCTCCTCCCTCTGAGGGCTTCTCACATTGAGTAAAGTTCAGCAGACACTGGAGGAGGCAGAGCTGGTGGCTCTCCTTCCTTCCCTCCCTCCTCCCTGGTAGATCCTCTTCTTCCATACAATCACTGGAGAGTTACTTCTTGATACATTGTGTGATATAACATCTGTGTGGGAAGAAGACCTGGAGAAGGATCCTCATCACAAGACCTCCTGGGTCAAGCATTTCCTCTGAACTTTTCCTTGGTGCCTTGAGATCTTCTCCTCTGGTAATCATGTGTAATGGATCAGCGATCTGTTGGGATCCTCCAGGAGAGACAGGTTGGGAGCAATCAGGAGGTGCAAGCAGAGCCCAAACTTTCAGGTGAGAAGCCCAACTGTAGCTTGTCCTTCACCTGCTGGTACTGAAGGACAGCACCCAACTGCTTGGCCTCAGCAATGAACTTTTCAAGGGACCCCTTTATCCTTAATGTTGGGGGGGCCAGATATTCCTTTTCCCAGGATGTGATTAAGGATTTTCCACTGAGGAGGGTGAGCAGGCTCCATGGATGTTCCTCAGAGAAGGATGTCTTAGAGGTTTGTGATGATTATGACCAGGAGAGGAATGAGTATTTCTTTGACAGGCATTCTGAGGCATTTGGGTTTATCATGATGTATGTGAAGTATGGAAAACTAAGGTTCGTACCCCAAATGTGCGAGCTCTCCTTCTACAATGAGATGATCTACTGGGGGCTGGAGTGCTCCCAACTGGAGTATTGTTGTCAGAGAAGACTGGATGACCGCATGTCAGACACCTACACCTACATGTCTGATGAGACCAAGCCTGATGACACTGCAGCCACAGAGAACCCTCAGGCTCCAGGGGAGAAGAAGTGGCTGGAGCGGATGAGGAGAACTTTTGAAGAGCCCACCTCATCTTTGGCAGCCCAAATCCTGGCTGTGGTATCTATTCTTTTTGTGATTGTCTCCATGGTGGTCTTATGTGCTAGCACCTTACCTGACTGGAAGACAGCAGAGAATAGGAGCGTGGAAGAGCACAGGTATACAGCAAGTCTATGGGATCCTTCGGGGTACGAGCAGTCATTATCAATATTATCAGTGTCCGTCTGTCTTGGGGGGTTTATTTACACTGTTATATTTCCCTTGGTACCCACTAACATGGTCATGATATCCTTGGTACCCTCTAACACAGTCAAGTCACCCTTGGTACCCTCTAACACAGTCATGTTATCCTTGGTACCCTCTAACACAGTCATGTTATCCTTGGTACTCTCTAACACAGTCATGTTATCCTTGGTACTCTCTAACACAGTCATGTTGTCCTTGATACTCTCTAACACAGTCATGTTATCATTGCTACTCTCTAACACAGTCATGTTATCTTTAGTACCCTCTAACACAGTCATGTAATCCTTGGTACCCTCTAACACAGTCATGTTATCCTTGCTACTCTCTAACAAACACTTGTTACCCTTAGTATCCTCTAGAACAGTCATGTTATCCTTGGTACCCTCTAACACAGTCATGATATCCTTGGTACCTTCTAACACAGTCATGTTACCCTTAGTATCCTCTAGAACAGTCATGTTATCCTTGGTACCCTCTAACACAGTCATGTTATCCTTGGTACCCTCTAACACAGTCATGTTATCCTTGGTACCCTCTAACACAGTCATGATATCCTTGGTACCCTCTAACACAGTCATGATATCCTTGGTAACCTCTAACACAGTTATGATATCCTTGGTAGCCTCTAAAAAAGTCATGTTATCCTTAGTACCCTCTAACACAGACATGTAATCCTTGGTACCCTCTAGCACAGTTATGTAATCCTTGGTACCCTCTAACACAGTCATGTTATCCTTGGTACCCTCTAACACAGTCAAGTCACCCTTGGTACCCTCTAACACAGTCATGTTATCCTTGGTACCCTCTAACACAGTCATGTTATCCTTGGTACTCTCTAACACAGTCATGTTATCATTGGTACCCTCTAACACAGTCATGTTGTCCTTGATACTCTCTAACACAGTCATGTTATCATTGCTACTCTCTAACACAGTCATGTTATCATTGGTACTCTCTAACACAGTCATGATATTCTTGGTAGCCTCTAACACACTCTTAATATCCTTGGTACCCTCTAAAAAAGTCATGTTATCTTTAGTACCCTCTAACACAGTCATGTAATCCTTGGTACCCTCTAACACAGTCATGTTATCCTTGCTACTCTCTAACAAACACTTGTTACCCTTAGTATCCTCTAGAACAGTCATGTTATCCTAGGTACCCTCTAACACAGTCATGATATCCTTGGTACCCTCTAACACAGTCATGATATCCTTGGTACCTTCTAACACAGTCATGTTACCCTTGGTAACCTCTAACACAGTTATGATATCCTTGGTAGCCTCTAAAAAAGTCATGTTATCCTTAGTACCCTCTAACACAGTCATGTAATCCTTGGTACCCTCTAGCACAGTTATGTAATCCTTGGTACCCTCTAACACAGTCATGTTATCCTTGGTACTCTCTAACAAACTCTTGTTACCCTTAGTACCCTCTAGAACAGTCATGTTATCCTTGGTACCCTCTAACCCAGTCATGTTATCCTTGGTACTCTTTAACACAGTAATGTTATCATTGGCACTCTCTTAACACAGTCAAGATATCCTTGGTAGCCTCTAACACAGTCATGATATCCTTGGTAGCCTCTAAAAAAGTCATGTTACCCTTGTATCCTCTAACACAGTCATGTTACCATTGGTATGCTCTAACAAACTCTTGTTACCCTTAGTACCCTTTAGTATATTCATGTAATCCTTGGTACCCTGTAACACAGTCATATTATCCTTGGTACTCTCTAACACATTCATGTTATCCTTGGTACCCTCTAACACGGTCATGTTACCATTGGACTCTCTAACACACTCATAATATCCTTGGTATCCGCTAACACAGTCACGTTACCATTGGTACTCTCTAAAGTAGCTATGTCACCCTCTAACACACTCATGATATTATTGGCACCCTCCAATACAGTAATTATCCTTGGTACCCTCTAACACACTCATAATGTCCTTGGTACCCTCTAAAATAGCCACGTTACCCTCTAACACAGTCATGTTTCCCTTGGTATCATCTAACACACTCATAATGTCCTTGGTACCCTCTAAAATAGCCACATTACCTCTAACACAGTCATGTTTCCCTTGGTATCATCTAACACGCTCATGCTGTCTTTGATACTCTCTATCTCAGTCATGTTACCATTAGTACATACTATAATTTAGTATGTAACTCTCTAACTCCTCTACAAGGCAACTTTGGTCATGCAACATGAATATCACACAGACACATTGCAGCCCTGTATCTGATGCTTGTCAATGTGGGCATGTGGCAACATGATCTCGACACGACTGGTGCAAAAAATCCAAATCTGATGAATTGGTGGTCGCAGGTTGCACACAATTTTGCCATCCTACATCACAATGTAAATCTCATCTAATTGTAATTTTAGCTAATTTATACCTCTGAATTAGTTCTACAAATTTCTTGGTTGCGCAACTCTACTGTAACCTAAATGTTAAGGTTGAGCGATCAATGTGGCCGCCACCCTCACCTGCAACACTACGACCCCCAATGTGTTGTTGGAGTTTTGCAAATGTTGGAGACCACGACACTGACTCAGTAATCACTAGGAAGACCCCAGCACTGGATAACACTACCCAGATGGGAATCGCCTCCTACACCACAACTTTGCTGAGCTGAGGGATTCCAACCTATATAAACACTTGTAAAGTAATCCTGATAGACCTCATTATCTGTGAGCTTCCTCCAAACCTGCCAGAGTGTTTACTATTGAGGGAGACACAGCATTTTAACCTCATGCATGCCAGTCACTGACATACACAGTGATACAAGTGCTGATAAACACTGCTGAAGATAGAAATCACAGAGGTAAATAATTATAGATGGAGCCTGACGCCGATACATTATTATCCCTACAGTGTAATAGTTACATTAGCCACCATTTCTTTATGACTGTATAATAAAAATATAATATTTATTTATATAGCTCTATTAATTCCATACGTTTGCAGCACTGTCCCCATTGGGGCTCACAATCTACATTCCCTATCAGTCTTTGGAGTGTGGGAGGAAACTGGAAAACCCAGAGGAAGCTCACACAAACACAGGGAGAACATACAAACTGCTGGTAGATGTTGTCCTTGGTGGGAATTGAACCTAGGCCCCCAGTGCTGCAAGGCCTCAATGCTCACCACTGAGCCAAGACACAGTGCTACCCACTGAGTCACCCTACAGTGCTAACCACCGTGCCACCATACGGTGCTAACCACTGAGCTACTGTACAGTGCTAACCACTGAGCTACTGTACAGTGCTACCCACTGAGCCAAGATACAGTGCTAACCACTGAGCCAAGATACAGTGATACCCACTGAGTCACCCTACAGTGCTAACCACCGTGCCACCATACGGTGCTAACCACCGAGCCACCATATACAGTGCTAACCACCGTGCCACCATACAGTGCTAACCACTGAGCCACCATATACAGTGCTAACCACTGAGCTACTGTACAGTGCTACCCACTGAGCCACCATACAGTGCTACCCTCCGAGTGACCCTACAGTGCTAACCACCGTGCCACCATACGGTGCTAACCACTGAGCTACTGTACAGTGCTACCCACTGAGCCACCATACAGTGCTACCCACTGAGTCACCCTACAGTGCTAACCACCGTGCCACCATATGGTGCTAACCACTGAGCTACTGTACAGTGCTAACCACTGAGCCACCATACAGTGCTAACCACTGAGCCACCATACAGTACTAACCACCGTGCCACCATATACGGTGCTAACCACCGTGCCACCATACGGTGCTAACCACTGAGCTACTGTACAGTACTAACCACTGAGCCACCATACAGTGCTAACCACTGAGCCACCATATACAGTGCCAACCACTGAGCCACCATACAGTGCTAACCACTGAGCCACCATACAATGCTAACCACTGAGCTACTGTACAGTGCTACCCACTGAGCCACCATACAGTACTAACCACTGAGCCACCATACAGTACTAACCACTGAGCCACCATACAGTGCTAACCACTGAGCCACCATACAGTGCTAACCACTGAAGGACAGAGTGGCACTCACAGGAATCCAATTGCAGTTTCTCATGGCTTTATTGAGCAATATGCATGGTTACAATGCAGGGAGGGAGGGTCGGCAGGACAACCGTCTCCATTTTGTGCTATATAGCGCTTCCACGGGCCCTGAATATTAGTATTATATAGTGCTTCCACCGGTCCTGAACACTAGTATTAAGGACCCATGGAAGTGCTATATAGCACAAAACAGTGACCGTTCTCCTGCCGACAACCCCTCCCTGCATTGTAACCATGCATATTGCTGAATAAAGCCTTGAAAAACTGCAATTGGATCCCTGTAAGTGCCGCTCTGTCGTTGCTCATTCATCTACTACTTCATCTTGCAGCTGAGCAACACTAGATCCAGACACCACCTCATCCATACTATTGCTGCGTGCTTCTCCAGGTCAGTGCCCGGATTCCTTCTGATTTTTTATAAGTGCTACCCACTGAGCCAACCATACAGTGCTAACCACTGAGCCACCATACAGTGCTACCCACTGAGCCCACCATACAGTGACAACCTCAGAGTCACCATACAGTGCAAACCACCGTGCCACCTTACAATGCTAACCACTGAGCGACCATACAGTGCTAACCACTGAGCCACCATACAGTGCTAACCACTGAGCGACCGTACAGTGCTAACCACTGAGCCACCATACAGTGCTAACCTCTGAGTCACCATACAGTGCTAACCACTGAGCCACCATACAGTGCTAACCACTGAGCCATCATACAGTGCTAACCTCAGAGTCACCATACCGTGCAAACCACCGTGCCACCATACAATGCTAACCACTGAGCCACCATACAGTGCTAACCACAGAGCCACCCTACAGTGCTGACCACTGAGCCACCATACAGTGCTAACCACTGAGCCACCATACAATGCTAACCACTGAGCCACCATACAGTGCTAACCACAGAGCCACCCTACAGTGCTAACCACTGAGCCACCATACAGTGCTAACCACTGAGCCATCATACAGTGCTAACCTCAGAGTCACCATACAGTGCAAACCACTGATCCACCCTACAGTCCTAACCACTGAGCCACCATACAGTGCTAACCACTGAGCGACCTTACGCTGCTAAACACTCAGCTACTGTACAGTGCTAACCACTGAGCCACCATACAGTGCTAACTTCTGAGTCACCATACAGTGCTAACCACTGAACCACTATATACAGTGCTAACCACTGAGCCACCATACAGTGCTAACCACTGAGCCATCATACAGTGCTAACCTCAGAGTCACCATACAGTGCAAACCACCATGCCACCATACAGTGCTAACCACTGAGCCACCGTACAATGCTAACCAGCCTCGCGGACAGGATCCCCGACCCTGCTGTACCCATATGACTAATTGTGATATGTCATCGTTTGTCGTCGTTTGTGTCTACCCTCCAAATTGTAAAGCGCCATGTATCCTAATGGCGCTATATAAATACCTATTAATAATAATAATAAAATAATAACCACTGAGCGACCGTACGCTGCTAAACACTCAGCTACTGTACAGTGTTAACCACTGAGCCACCCTACAGTGCTAACCACTGAGTCACCGTACAGTGCTAACCACTGAGCCGCCATATGGTGCTAACCACTGAGCCACCGCACAGTGCTAACCACTGAGCCACCGCACAGTGCTAACCACTGAGCCACCATACAGTGCTAACCACTGAGCCACCATATACAGTGCTAACCACTGAGCCACCGCACAGTGCTAACCACTGAGCGACCGTATGCTCCTAACCACTTAGCTACTGTACAGTGCTTCCCCACTGAGCCCACCATACAGTGCTAACCTCTGAGTCCCATACAGTGCGACCCACCGTGCCACCATACAGTGCTCACCACTGAGCGACCGTACACTCCTAACCACTCAGCTACTGTACAGTGCTAACCACTAAGCCACCGTGTCCTGTGACAACAGTAAACGTGACATATGATTTTGATGGATGTGTGACAACATCTGCACTCGGGCGACTAAACCTTTTTGTGATATGATATGGGAAGGGTTCGCATGTCAAAATCACATTCATCATATTGTTATTTTATGCTCTATCACACATAACAAGCATAAACATTCTGGAAATTTAGGCATTGTGCACACAGTGCATTTTTTGGTGCAGTTTTGTCACAAATCTGCATGGATATCCTTAAGGCCCCATCTCACACTATGGTATCAGTAACAATATCGTTAGTACATCATGGGTATTTAGTCGTTCTAACGACGTCGTTCAGTGTGACGTGTACAAACGATCAAGGATAATCGGGCAGATCGTTGATGGGAGGTTGGTGAACCGGACCTTAAACCAAACAATGAGCGTTCATTCAACCTGCAGCATGGTGTGTGTGAAGGCCGCTTTACACACACCAACTTTATCTGTCCAACTTCTGACCAACTTGCTGGTTGCAGTGAAATCATGGACACATTGCTCCATTTTGTGGCTGTGTACAATGGAACAATGTGTCCATGATTTCACTGCAACCAGTAAGTTGTTCAGAAGTTGGACAGATAAGTTGGTGTGTGTAAAGTGGCCATGACACCTCAATAACGATCTCGTTTACGACCTCGCCTATTGAGAACTGAAGGCGAGCTAACGACTGCAAATATCGTTTGCTTGTCGCCGGAATCGTTGCTGCGTCGTTAACGATATCTGTACATGTGACACCTGAGCAGCGATCATTCAGCAACGTTCTAGCGATCCAGGTCAAGTCGGATCATTGGTCGGTTCGCCGACACATTGAAGCGTAAAACGGGGCCTTTTTCCCAGCAAAGTCAATGAGAATTCTGATGTGTTGTGCATATGTTGCTTATTTATTCCTTGCAGATTTGGTGTAGAATGATTTATTCTTGGAGCAGATTTCCTGCATTTTTCAGCCCTTCCAACCATTGATTTCATTATGAAAAACGCAAGACACAAATCTGCACCAAGAACGCGGGGGTGAGATTTTCTGCCAGAAGATGCAGAATATTTCTGCACTAAATACTTGGCGTGTGCACAAAGCCTCAGAGGTCTTATATGGGGGACTTGTATAGAGGTCTTGTATAGGGGACTTGTATAGAGGTCTTGTACAGGGGACTTGTATAGAGATATTGTTTAGGGCTTGTATAGAGGTCATGTATAGGGGACTTGTATAGAGGTCTTGTATAGGGGACTTGTATAGAGGTCTTGTTTAGGGGAGTTGTATAGAGGTCTTGTATAGGGGATTTGTATAGAGGTCTTGTATAGGGGACTTGCATAGAGGTCTTGTATAGGGGACTTGTACAGAGGTCTTGTATAGGGGACTTGTACAGAGGTCTTGTATCGAGGACTTGTATAGAGGTCTTTTATAGGGGACTTGCATAGAGGTCTTGTTTAGGGGACTTGTATAGAGGTCTTGTATAGGGGACTTGTACAGAGGTCTTGTATCGAGGACTTGTATAGAGGTCTTTTATAGGGGACTTGTATAGAGATCTTGTATAGGGGACTTGCATAGAGGTCTTGTTTAGGGGACTTGTATAAAGGTCTTTTATAGGGGACTTGCATAGAGGTCTTGTTTAGGGGACTTGCATAGAGGTCTTGTTTAGGGGACTTGTATAGAGGTCTTGTTTAGGGGACTTGTATAGAGGTCTTGTATAGGGGACTTGTATAGAGGTCTTGTATAGGGGACTTGTATAGAGGTCTTGTATCGGGAACTTGTATAGAGGTCTTTTATAGGGGACTTGCATAGAGATCTTGTATAGGGGACTTGTATAGAGGTCTTGTATCGGGGACTTGTATAAAGGTCTTTTATAGGGGACTTGCATAGAGGTCTTGTTTAGGGGACTTGTATAGAGGTCTTGTTTAGGGGACTTGTATAGAGGTCTTGTTTATGGGACTTGTATAGGGGTCTTGTATAGGGGACTTGTATAGAGGTCTTGTATAGGGGACTTGTATAGGGTCTTGTATAGGGGACTTGTATAGAGGTCTTGTATAGGGGACTTGTATAGAGGTCTTGTATTGGGGATTTGTATAGAGGTCTTGTATAGGGGACTTGCATAGAGGTCTTGTTTAGGGGACTTGTATAGAGGTCTTGTTTAGGGGACTTGTATAGAGGTCTTGTTTAGGGACTTGTATAGAGGTCTTGTTTAGGGGACTTGTATAGAGGTCTTTTATAGGGGACTTGCATAGAGATCTTGTATAGGGGACTTGTATAGAGGTCTTGTATAGGGGACTTGTATAGAGGTCTTGTTTAGGGGACTTGTATAGAGGTCTTGTATAGGGGACTTGTATAGAGGTCTTGTATAGGGGACTTGTATAGAGGTCTTGTTTAGGGACTTGTATAGAGGTCTTGTTTAGGGGACTTGTATAGAGGTCTTGTTTAGGGGACTTGTATAGAGGTCTTGTTTATGGGACTTGTATAAGGGGTCTTGTTTAGGGGACTTGTATAGAGGTCTTGTATAGGGGACTTGTATAGAGGTCTTGTATAGGGGACTTGTATAGAGGTCTTGTATAGGGGACTTGTATAGAGGTCTTGTTTAGGGGACTTGTATAGAGGTCTTGTTTAGGGGACTTGTATAGAGGTCTTGTATAGGGGACTTGTATAGAGGTCTTGTATAGGGGACTTGTATAGAGGTCTTGTATCGGGGACTTGGAAATTTCTGCTGTGAAAAAATCTGCAGCTGTGGTTTTGTAGCAGAAACCCTATGGATTTGCCGCATCCTTTATCCTTTGAATAACGAACACCAAATCCGGGAGATGAGTCAGCTTTCGATGCTGATTTTGTGGACGGGGTTTCCTAAAATGTCATGTATAATGTTGGTAATCAATGTAAGTGGATTTTCTAGCTGCAAAATCCACAGTGAAATATTGTATAGATCCCCCCGCCCCCCTCCATGTGCACATACCATTGGGTACACGCCATGCAGCCATGTACGGCACTGTTAGGCTGTGTGCACATAGTGCATTTTTTTATGCATTTTTAGTGCAGTTTTGTCACAAAGCTGCAAGCAAATCCTTCTATCAGCAAAGTCAATGAAAATCATGTAGTTTTCTGCACATGTCGCTCTTTGCCCTTGCAGAAATAAAACTGCAGCATGTCCATTATTGCAGCGTTTTTTTGCAGCATTTTTCCACCCCAAATACTTGAAAACTACATACTAAAAAACGCGTAAAAACATTTTTGGTGCATTTTTCAGCCAGGAGATGCAGATTTTGTGCAGAAATTCCTGCACCAAATACTCAATTAAAATTTGGTGTAATTCAGCTGAGAGGGACTCATAAAAAGACAGATAAAAGAGTTACAAACTCCCCATCCGTCATTGTGGGCTCGCTGACGGATACTTAGTTAACTCGTTATGCAGTCAGCGATAGGAGGTAGTTAGTGTAACCTTTTTAATGAAAGCCAATTGCAAAAATTATTTGTAACCCCAAACATTTAAGTGAAATATGGGGGAAAACATGCCAAAATCAGCTCGGTGATATACAGAATTGGTCTTTTATTCTCCATGGTGCCCTGACCTTTATAACACCTTTTCTAATTAGCTTTTTATCTTCTGTATACTCTGCAGCATGTCATTTTTATATCTTTTTTGATACTTATGTTGGGAGTTTTAGCTCCATGATGTCTGCAAATCCAAAAAATTAATATAATAAAGGAGAAAAAGGAAGCTATAGCAGTGCTGTGTATGTCCACAGACAGTACAGGCTGATTATCTGGTGTAGTAACATGACAAGTTCAGCTCTGCTACACCTGTACAGTACGCACATACAGTGAGCTAATGAGTAATGAGTTAAGTCTTGCCGGCAGAGGGATCCCTCGTTGTGGCTGAGGCTTTTACTCCTTGAGCCGGCTGGATATACAGGGGTGGGATGGGGGAACACAGGCGTGTGCTGTATGTAACCAGGTTATTGTGTGATGGATGTCATCTCCCAGGCCCTGCGGTGCGGTGTGTGGCATCAGTGTGTGTGATGGGTGTCTGCAAGGGGATTTAGGAGGGGGCTACAGTCACCGGCTTCCACAGCTTGGTCACTAATTACCTTTAATTCTATCACAATTACGATACAAACCATTAGGAAATCATTCTGCTTGGCACGAGGCGAGGAGTGAATAACGGGGCCCAGAGTTCATAGGGAAGCAGCGGGGCTGTTTATGGCATCCTGTATACTGTACTTTCTATATATGGTTTCATACATTTGGCAAAGCTTTGTACGAGGAGCTTCTATGATAGTCAATGGTCCGCATGGCTCTGTGTGATACTGTGTGCCGCGATATGGTGTGTCTGTGGAGCCCACTGGGACGGGGTACTCGGTACCTGACCGGGGTATCACGGGGGTTATCACGGCGGTCTTAGTCCGGACCGTGTCCCGAGCCCACAAGTAAAAAGGGGTTATTTACAGGGACTGTCGTGATGCCACCCATGGGTTGTGGTCAATGGGGGGGCACCACCGCTTCTGCTGTCTGCTGCCAGGAGGATGGATGGTGCTGCAGCCGGATGGATGAGCCCGCTGTGGGTCGGGGTTGCTCCTGACAGGGTGTAATATGGATATACAGTTCTGCATGCATGAAATCACACACGGGAAACTGAAGCAGGGTTCAACCGGGTTTTACTAGCTGTTCTTTCTCAGTACAAGCAGTTCTTTTACACAGGTAACTCCGGACAGTCACTTAACCCTCTGCAGCCAGGTTTCCTTCTGAGACCCTCCTCTCTGATACCTTCCAGGTTTTCCTCTATGCTTCTCTTCCCCGTGGGCTGTATGGTGGTAACTCGGTCCCTTGTCTGGCTTCCCCCGGTGTGTGTGGGTGGCAAGCCTGGGTCCTATGTGCTGTTGAACCTCCAGCCCGTGTGTTAGGAACTCTGACCTGGAATCAGAGTCCCCCGTCGGTGTGTCCGGGATCCGGCATATAGCTGCGGTCCCCTCAGAGCTGACTCTCTGGTCGCAGCCTAGCCTTAGGTGTCCCTATGTTGTGGGGGATCACCGGGCCCTTTCCTAGAGTCCGGCTCCAGGTTGGGTCTTGTGTCCGTGGGTGTGTGTTGTGAAGGTGGTTTGTGTGTGACCTGTCTCCACCTCCCTGGCTGAAGTTCCTACCTGTGGCCACTGTGGTCGCAGGGGCGCCACATATCCAGATAGTCACATTTAGGCAGGTGCTGCACGGTGACTAGAGGTGTGCGATAGTTGCATTGAGGGAGAATGCTGTGTCCTGTGTCAGAGGTGAAGCTAAGGGTACAGCATGGTGGGAGGACAAAGCACATGTGAATAGACACCTAATCCAAGTAACCATGTTTGCAAATACAGTACAGTGGCACACCCCTGATCATATTGGGTAAAGGGGACCCTCAGCTGGTGACCATGCGGTTACTGCAAAAAAAATCAATATATAAAAACAAGACTGATATTACCGCCATACAGTGACCGTATAGTGGTAGATGCCAGTCCTGCAGAGCTTACAAGAGACTACAGTACAGTTATAGATGGTGGCTTACGTCTGATGCTCTTTCTTATGGAATTATTCACTTTGGATATGAGCAGCACAGTAGCTGCACATACCCAAGCTCAGTGGTTAGCACTGTGCGGTGGCTCAGTGGTGAGCACTGTGTCGTGGCTCAGTGGTTAGCACTGTATGGTGGCTCAGTGGTTAGCACTGTATGATGGCTCAGTGGTTAGCACTGTATTGTGGCACAGTGGTTAGCACTGTATGGTGGGTGCCTCAGTGGTTAGCACTGTATTGTGGCACAGTGGTTAGCACTGTACGGTGGCTCAGTGGTTAGCACTGTACTGTGGCTCAGTGGTTTGCACTGTACGGTGGCTCAGTGGTTAGCACTGTATGGTGGCTCAGTGGTTAGCACTGTATGGTGGCTCAGTGGTTAGCACTGTATGGTGGCTCAGTGGTTAGCACTGTAATACGGTGGCTCAGTAGTTAGCACTGTATGTTGGCTCAGTGGTTAGCACTGTGGCCTTGCAGCGCTGGCGTCCTGGATTCAAATCCCACCAGGCACAACATCTACAAGGAGTTTGTATGTTCTCCCCGTGTTTGTGTGGGCTTCCACCGGGTTCTCTGGTTTCCTCCCACACATCAAAGACATCCTGATAGCATGTTTAGGAAGGATGTGGAGAGATGGGGTCCTAGGGGACACGGGAGTGGAGGATCCACCGGTGGGTTCAAAATCTAGACCTGACCTCAGTCAATTGAAGGGACTTGGTTGCAAGGGGGGACCGGCCCTGAACTGGTGGAAACACAGCCATCAGCCTAGGACACTGTAGCAGGAAGGCACAGGGCAGGAGAGGAGAGTAATCCAGCGCAGGGGAAAAAACAACCTGGGAAGGCTTGCGAAGGGTTGTCTCGGTGGAGCGATCCTGATTGCTTGAGAGCTGACCTGGCTGCATACTGGAAGAGCACAGCACCCAGCTGGATTGCCCTTCCCTGATCAGCAAGTAAAGAGAGAAAAGAACTGCATGAACTGTGTCTGTCTGCTCCTCCAGCGCCTTGCTGCCTTCCGCACGGCTACAACCCCCATCTTTGCTGTTGACTGTAACATCAACCCTGGGGCCTTGCTCCACCTGTGGGGAGTGATACCATCCCAGCTGCTGCACCATCTGCCCCAGAGGCCCAAATAAACAAGCGTCGGGCATCTCTGGCTGAATCCCACAGGTGGCGTCACGAAAAAATTATCAGTATCCTCTGTACAAACCCCCCATCATTGCGCGGCCAGGGCCACGGAGCTGGGCCACAGGCACCATGACCCATAAAAGAATCAGCTGGCCCGGCTACCAAGTATCCCCCCAGTCCTTGCGGCCGACGCATAATGATGCCTAGTAAGTGCCCACCTAATATTTAATATTCTCCCTCGAATTCCCCCAAATACTAATAATTTCCGCTGATGCCACATCACCCCTGCCATAAATGATGTCTTTACAGACTTCCAACATACAGTATAATAATCCTGTAATTTCCACACACTATGATGGCTCCACCACCCGCCCACACAGTATGAATGGCCCCAAAAATCCACCCTTACACAGTGTGACGGCCTCATAACCCACTCACACACAATATGATGACCCCACAACCCACCCACAGATAGTATGATGACCCCACAGCCCCAGTCTATTTCTTAGCGTAGAGGGGGCTAGAGACATGGGGAAGCCTTCCCTGAATGCAGCAGGGGGGTGACAGGTCCTCTGTAAATACAAAGAGTGTGGCTCTGAAGTATTTTTTACAGTTCTATTAATTCCCTAGCACTTTACATACATTTCAAATATATCTATACAGTGAAATTACTAGCAGAAATAGTGAGTGCAGCTCTGGAGTATAATACAGGAGGTAACTCAGGATCATAAAGTAATGTATGAAACACAGTGAATCCACCAGCAGAATAGTGAGTGCAGATCTGGAGTATGATACAGGAGGTAACTCAGGATCAGTAATGTAATGTATGTACAAAGTGACTGCACCCAGCAAATAGTGAGTGCAGCTCTGGAGTATAATACAGGAGGTAGCACAGGATCAGTAAAGTAATGTATGTACACAGTGACTGCACCAGCAAATAGTGAGTGCAGCTCTGGAGTATAATACAGGAGGTAACTCAGGATCAGTAAAGTAATGTAATGTACACAGTGAATCCACCAGCAGAATAGTGAGTGCAGATCTGGAGTATGATACAGAAGGTAACTCAGGATCAGTAATGTAATGTATGTACAAAGTGACTGCACCAGCAAATAGTGAGTGCAGCTCTGGAGTATAAAACAGGAGGTAACTCAGGATCAGTAATGTAATGTATGTACACAGTGACTGCACCAGCAGAATAGTGAGTGCAGCTCTGGAGTATAATACAGGAGATAACTCTGAACATAATGTAATGTATGTACACAGTGATTTGCACCAGCAGAATAGTGAGTGCAGCTCTGGAGTGTAATACGGGAGGTAACACAGGATCAGTAATGTAATGTATGTAACACAGTGACTGCACCAGCAGAATAGTGAGTGCAGCTCTGGAGTATAAAACAGGAGGTAACTCAGGATCAGTAATGTAATGTATGTACACATTGACTTGCACCAGCAGAATAGTGAGTGCAGCTCTGGAGTATAATACAGGAGAAAACTCAGGATCAGTATAGGATCAGTAATGTAATGTACAGTTTAGGGCCAGAAATAATTTGGACAGTGACGCAAGTTTTGTTATTTTAGCTGTTTACAAAAACGTTCAGAAATACAATTATATATATAATATGGGCTGAAAGTGCACACTCCCAGCGCAATATGAGAGTTTTCCACATCCAAATCGGAGAAAGGGTTTAGGAAACATAGCTCTGTAATGCATAGCCTCCTCTTTTTTCAAGGGACCAAAAGTAATTGGACAATGGACTCCCGAAGGCGTCTCCCTCGTTAACCTGTAATCAATGAAGTAGTTAAAAGGTCAGGGGTGGATTCCAGGTGTGTGGTTTTGCATTTGGAAAGCTGTTGCTGTGACCAGACAACATGCGGTCAAAGGAACTCTCAATTGAGGTGAAGCAGAAAATCCTGAGGCTGAAAAAAAAGAAAAAATCCATCAGAGAGATAGCAGAGATGCTTGGAGTAGCAAAATTAACAGTTGGGTACATTCTGAGAAAAAAGGAATTGATGGTGAGCTTGGGAACTGTAAAAGGCCTAGGCGTCCACGGATGACAACCAGTGGTGGATGAATCGCCGCATACTTATTTGGTGAAGAAGAACCCGTTCACAACATCAACTGAAGTCCCAGAACACTCTCAGGAAGTAGTGTATCTGTCTCTAAGTCAACAGTAAAGAGAAGACTCCATGACAGTAAATACAAAGGGTTCACATCTAGATGCAAACCATTCATCAATTCCAAAAATAGACAGGCCAGAGTTACATTTGCTGAAAAACACCTCAAGAAGCCAGCTCAGTTCTGGAAAAGTATTCTATGGACCAGATGAGACAAAGATCAACCCTGTACCAGAATGATGGGAAGAAAAAAGTTTGGAGAAGAAAGGGAACGGCACATGATCCAAGGCACACCCACATCCTCTGTAAAACATGGTGGAGGCAACGTGATGGCATGGGCATGCATGGCTCTCAATGGCACTGGGTCACTTGTGTTTATTGATGGACATAACAGCAGACAAGAGTAGCCGGATGAATTCTGAAGTGTACCAGGATATACTTCAGCCCAGTTCCGCCAAATGCTGCAAAGTTGATTTGGGACGGCGCTTCATAGTACAGATGGGAAAAGGGCCCCAAGCATAAGCCAAAGCTACCCAGGAGTTCATGAGTGCAAAAAAGTGGAACATTCTGCAATGGCCAATTTAATCACCAATCTTAACCCAATTAGCATGCATTTCACTTGCTCAAATCCAATTAAGACGGAAAAGGACCCCCCAAACAAGCAAGAAACCCAAGGCTGTGGCTGTAAAAGGCCTGGCAAAGCATTAAAAGGAGGAAACCCAGGTTTGGTGATTCCATGGGTTTCCCGAACTTAAGGCAGTGATTGCCCCAAAGGATTCGCAACCAAATATTGAAAATAAAAATATTTTTTTTTGGGTTATGTTTATTTGTCCAATTACTTTTGTACCTTTCCTAAAAAGTGGAGTGTTTTGTAAAGAAATGTGTACAATTCCTCATTTTTCTATCAGATATTTTTTGTTCAACCCTTCAAATTAAACGTTACAATCTGCACTTGAATTCTGTTGTAGAGGTTTCATTTAAAAACCAAGGGTGGTGGCAGCAGAGCCCAACTCGCAAAAAATTTTTTCACGTCCAAATATTTCGGCCCTAACTGTATGTACACAGTGAAAACACCAGCAGAATAGTAGTGCAGCTCTGGAGTATAAATACAGGAGGTAACTCAGGATCAGTAATGTAATGTATGTAAAACAGGGGACTGCACCAGCAGAATAGTGAGTGCAGCCCTGGAGAATAATACAGGAGGTAACTCAGGATCAGTACAGGATCAGTAATGTAATGTAATGTACAACAGTGGGGGGCTGCACCAGCAGAATAGTGATTGTAGCTCTGGAGTATAATACAGGAGGAAAACTCTGGATCAGTAATGTAAGTATGTCCACAGTGACTGCACCAGCAGAAAAGTGAGTGCAGCTCTGGAGTATAATACAGGAGGTAACTCAGGATCAGTACAGGATCATAATGTAATTAGGGAAACAGTGACGCACCAGCTAGAATAGTGAGTGTAGCTCTGGAGTAAATTCAGGAGGTAACTCTGGATCAGTAATGTAATGTATGTACACAGTGACTGAACCAGCAGAAAGTGAGTGCAGCTCTGGAGTATAATACGGAGGTAACACAGGATCAGTAATTAATGTATTACACGTGACTGCCCAGCAGAATAGTGGAGTGCACTCTGGAGTATTAATACGGAGGGTAACTTCAGGATCAGTAATGTAAATGAAATGTACACAGTGCCCTGAAACCAGCAGAATAGGAGTGCAGCTCGGGAGTATAATACAGGGGGAAACTCAAGGACCCGACAGGATCATTAATGAAATGAAATTACACAGTGACTGCACCACAGAATAGTGAGTGTAAGCTCTGGATAAAATACAGGAGATAACTCTGGTCAGTAATGTAATGTTATGTACACATTAAACTGCACCAGCGAATGTGAGTGCGCTCGGGAGTATAATACGGAGGTAACACAGGATCAGAAAATGTAATGTATGTACCACATGACTGCACCAGCAGAATAGTGGGGGTGCAGCTCTGGAGTAAAATACAGGAGGTAACTCAGGATCAGTAAATGTAAGTATGTACACATGACTGCACCAGCAGAATAGTGAGTGCACTCTGGAGTAATAATACAGGAGGAAACCCGGATCAGTCCCGGGATCATAATGTAATGTATGTAACACAGTGACTGCACCAGCAAATAGGAGTCCCACTCTGGAGTTTTAATACAGGGGGAAAAAACTCAGGATCAGTAATGAAAAATGTATGTACAAAGTGACTGAAACCAGCAAAATAGTGAGTGCAGCTCTGGGTATAATACAGGAGGTAACTCAGGATCATTTGTAATTTGAAGTACACATGCCTGCACCAGCAAATGGAAAGTGAGCCTGGAGTATAATACAGGAGATAACTCAGGATCAGTAATGTAATGTATGTACACAGTGACTGCACCACCCCAGAATAGTAGGCCTCTGGAGTATAATACAGGAGGTAACTCAGGGGTCCGTACGGGATCGTAATTGAAGAAAATAAGAAAAGAAGTAATATTTAAATGCCCCCTGAAAATGTAATTACGGAAACTGCACCTAGGAGCTGTCATCAGACAGATCCGGGGTGGAGTGTTGTGGAGAGGCGCTCGCTGTCTGCCGTACACGGGGTGCTGACTGCGCTCTCATAGTCAAGGATAATTACTGCTTCACAACAAGATAAAACTGCGACTCAGGAACATTGTGACAGAATGTTTTCTATTTAATGGAGAGTAATATAAATCTTTCTCTGACCAGTGACGCAGAAAAAGAAAAGTGTGAGCGCACATCCACGGGGCTTGTAGAACATTATATGCCCCAGGGCAGATCAAACGCTATTGATTTTCCATAAGAGATCTGAATTAACTATCAGTACACTGAGCCGGCATTGATCCGAAACATATGGCGAACAACAGTGTAAATTTTCAGGAAGACAAATAAAAAACTGCAAGGTACAGAGACTCCATAGTAACAAGCTCACACAGAGGAAGGCAAATCATTTACGAGGCACGTCCAAAGTCTGTATATCTTTGGGGGGGGAAAATTTTTTGCAACTAATCTCCTCCACTTAAATGCAGCCATCTACCATACCCAAATAATTTTCAAAGCCTTGCAAAATTAAAGGGAATATGCAAGGTTTTTGCTATGTAACCTGAGGAAACAATTTAAAAAAAAAAAAATCAACTGTGCTTCTCTTATTAAAAATGTGTGGTATTGTTTACAAAACTAAAGGTTTTATCACCTGTGATTACTATTGCTGGACTCCAAAGGCATGCACATGGCAGTCCAACACCCCCTGCTGTGATTTACACCTCACTATCCTGTAGAATCTCTACAAAGAGAAACAAATGGTGGGCAGGGGCAGCTCTCTGCTATAAACATTGTACTTTCAGAGCCTGGTGTGGCAGAGGCAGTTCTTTTGTCTACAGTATAAACATTGTACAAACAGAGCCTGGTTTGGGGTGGGGGCAGCTCTCTGTCTATAGACATTGTACAAACAGAGCCTGGTGTGCGTGGGGGCAGCTCTCTGTCTATAGCCCATTGTACATACAGAGCGTGGTGTGGGCGGGGGCAGTTCTCTGTGTATAGACATTGATATACAGAGCCTGGTGTGGGTGGGGGCAGCTCTCTGTCTATAGACATTGTACATACAGAACGTGGTGTGGGGTGGGGCAGCTCTCTGTCTATAGACATTGTACATACAGACCCTGGTGTGGGCAGGTGCAGGTCTCTATCTATAGACATACAGAGCCTGGTATGGGCGTAGATAGCTCTCAGTCTATAGACATTGTACATACAGAGTCTGGTGTGGTGGGGGAAGATCTCTGTCTATAGACATTGTACATACAGAGCCCTGTGTGGGCAGAGGCAGCTCTCTGTCTGTAGACATTGTACATACAGAACCTGGCGTGGGCGGAGGCAGCTCTCTGTCTATAAAAATTGTACATACAGAGCAAGGTTTGAGTGAGGGCAGCTCCCTGTCTATATAACATTGTACATACAGAGCCTGGTTTTAGGCAGGGGCAACTCTCTGTCTATAGACATTGTATATACAGAGCCTGGTGTGGGCAGAGGCAACTCTCGTCTATAGACATTGTACATACAGAGTCCTGGTGTGGGTGGGGGAAGATCTCTGTCTATAGACATTAGTATATACAGAGCCTGGTGGTGGCAGAGGCAGCTCTCTGTCTATAGACATTGTACATACAGAGTCTGGTGTGGGTGGGGGAAGATCTCTGTCTATAGACATTGTACATACAGAGCCTGGTGTGGAGGGGGGCAGCTCTCAGTCTATAGACATTGTTACATACAAAGTCTGCTGTGGGTGGGGAAGATCTCTGTCTATAGACATTGTACATACAGAGCCTGGTGTGGGCAGAGGCAACTCTCTGTCTATAGACAGTGTACATACAGAAAAATGGTGTGGGCAGAGGCAGCTCTCTGTCTATAAAACGTTGTACATACAGAGCCTGGTGTGGGCAGAGGCAGCCCCTCAGTCTATAGACATTGTACATACAGAGTCTGGTGTTGGTGGGGAAAGATCTCTGTCTATATACATTGTACATACAGAGCCTGGTGTGGGCAGAGGCAGCTCTTCTGTCTATAGACGTTGTACATACAGAGCCTGGTGTGGGCAGAGGCACTCTCAGTCTATAGACATTGTACATACAGAGTCTGGTGTGGGTGGGGGAAGATCTCTGTCTATATACATTGTACATACAGAGCCTGGTGGGGGCAGAGGCAGCTCTCTGTCTATAGACGTTGTACATACAGAGTCTGGTGTGGCAGAGGCAGCTCTGCTCTCTTAAAGACAAACACATACACAGCATCCAGCAATGTCAGCGCCATCTAAGTGCGTGACAGCCAATGGTGCCAAGTGATAATAAACAATATACAGTATATCTCCTCAAATACCTATCAAGGGAACACAATTACAAAAACATATCTATACCCCCATAAAATGTAATTATCAATAATTTATTTACAAATGGCCCTGGGGTGATGGTGGTGGCAGCCATACTTGATGGTTTCTTATTTTACTCTTCATGACCCAATTTGCATTGATAAATTGAATTATAATTCAGACTGATTTTTTTGCTCTTCTGATTTCCGGCATGTGTCTTAATCATGTATTTTTTTTAATGATCCAATTGGACCTTGAGCACCCCTTTAATGTAATATTATTCATTATCATCAATGACCCATGAACACTATGGCTCATAATGTATATAAAGGGGGGTATGTGAGGGCCCATATTGTTTTTTAAGAAGGCCATGCTGTGTATAAGAAACTATTTGGGGTCTTTTACTCTATAAAAAGTAGACTATTTGGTGCTCATACTATATATAGGGGCTATGTGGGGCTCATATTGTATATAGTGGTTCTTACTTTGTATATAATAGAGTATTTGGGGCTCTTACTGTATATATGGGGCTATGTGGGGGCTCTTATTGTATATAGGGGCTTGTACTATGTATAAGGAAGCTATGTGGGGGCTCATACATCATACTATACAGGGGTTATGCAGGGGCACATGTAAAAGGAGGTTACTTGGGGACTTATACTGGGTATACGGGCTATGTGGGTGCTCATACAATTGCAACCCCTGCATCTGATCTAGTTACGCCGCTGGTTCTTCCTGTATTATAGGGGACTATATGAGGTTCATTCTTTATATGGTAGATTAGATGAAAGCTCATACTGTATATGTGGGATCATATTCTATTTACAGGGGTTATGTGGGGGCTTATTTTGTGTATAAGGAGACTATTTAGGGCAGAGTTCCCCAACCTTTCTGACATTGAAAGCCACACACAGATCTGAAAGTGGCTGGGGACCCCTGGTTTAGAGTCTCATACTGAATATAAGGGCTATGCGTAGGCTTCTACTGTGTATAAGGGATTGTTTGGGGGTCTGTGTCAAGGAATAACTGGGGAGTCCACAGTGTTAAATACCAATTCCAGGGAAAGGGAAGCCTGACCTGTCCCTTAACTACTAAGATCCTGCACTATCCTTTATCTCAGAGGTACACCTAAGGTGGCATTGTCTGATCCGCCAGCGTAACCTTATCTCCTGAGATACCCTGGAATAAACCCCTCCCCACCTCCATCCAAAGGAGTAGGGAATATCCAAAAGACACACTACTTAAATCTGCTGCTTAACTCCAAACAGCAGCAGGGGAACAGCACCAGGTTGGCTGATCTTCCAGCAGTGGCTCACACACATCCACACTGCAGGCTGGTCAAGGTAAGAATGAACTATCACCGACAACAGCTTAAGGATCACATGACTACTTAAGGATAAGCGGGAGTGGACACACACTGCAGCAAGCCTTACTAGGCACTACCAGTGAAGAAACACTATTAACCATTGCTGGTAGGAAAGAAATAAACACCAAAAGTAAAACAACACAAAAAGCTGTCACAGTCTCATGATACATGCCTGTGGTCAATCCTCAAAAAGTGGGTGGAAAAGTCAAAAACACAGAAATTGTAATAAGCTCTAACACTGATTAGACGAGAAATGAGTCATCTGTCAGAATTTGGTACTTAGGCTGCGTTCACACATTGCGTATTTTGCCGCGTTTTTTTACGCGCGCTTTTCAAAATACGCAATGTGCCTTATGTCTGCCTGCAAAGTGAATGGGAAATTCACTTTGCAGTGCAGACATTGCGTAAAAAATACGCAGTGCGTTTTCCGGGAGAAAACGCAGCTGCGTAAACAATTGATATGTCAATTGTTTACGCAGCTACTTCTGCGTATTCTCCCAGAGGGGAGGAAGAATCCTGCTTCCCTCCTCCCCTCTGTGACAGCTGTGGCCCCCATTAGACTTCACAGTGTATTAATATACACTGTGAAATCTAAATTAAACAAAAGCAAGTGTGTGAAAAATAAAAAAGAATGAATACTCACCTTCCGACGCCTTCTGCCGCTGTGCGATCCCCGGTTCCAAGTGAGATCTCTTCTGACAGGACCTGTGGTGATGTCAAGAGGGCGGTTCCCGGGCACTCGCGGTCATGTGACCGCGAGCAGCCAATCAGCGATGGGACTGCCCCGGTAACGCCCCCCTCTGACGTCATCACAGGTCCTGTCAGAAGATATCTGACTTAGAATCGGGGATCGCACAGCGGCAGAAGGCGTCGGAAGGTGATGTATTCATTCTTTTTTATTTTTCACACACTTGCTTTTGTTTAATTTAGATTTCACAGTGTTTATTAATACACTGTGAAGTCTAATGGGCGGTCACACATGTCACAGAGGGGAGGAGGAAGCAGGATTCTTCCTCCCCTCTGTGACATCACTGCGCTTTCTGGGGGAAAGAAAGCGCAGTGTGTGAAAGCCCCTGCGTATTTTGCTGCGCTTTTTTGCGCGGCCGAAAAACGCGGCAAAAAGCGCGCGCAAAAAAGCGCAGCAAAATACGCAAATGTGTAACGCAGCCTAAGCTGATTTGCAGAAGTCTTGAAAAATAAGGGTCAACACTGTAAGTATTGAGTCTGCATAAAATTGATGTATTTGTCAATACAAGCTGTAAAAATCTATGAAATGCTAATAATTGTATAATAACCATAGAAACATCCAACTAAAAAAGGTCTAAAAACACTGAAACAGCACATTGTATGAAAAACTAAATGTGAGTGTCTCAGTCTCAAACGTTTTGGCCACGTCTGTCTGCTCTGCTCGATGTATAATTTGGCCTTAACTTGCTGAACCTGAACACCCCATTAAGTTTATAAATACATTTCCCCCCCCTGTGGTCCAAGCCGCGGCGGTGTCACCTCTCTGTGTCTTCTCAGTGTTTGCTCTTGGGAATGCCAGGTTTTTATACATTGCTGAAGCCGATTTGCCTCTTTGAAGGTTTACATACCAGTGCTGCTCGTTAACCACTCAGATGGAGCCATCTCCACACCAGGGTTCACTACTTAAAGAACTTCCATTACCTCCATAGACATTACGGTCTATAATCCCAGCACCGCGGGTCCCTACAGCGAAGAGCAGTGATGTCACCGACCGGAGTGATGTGCCGCTTGGTCATGAGTAGTGACAGGAGGGAGCGAGGGGCCTCGAAGACTCTTAGTGGAAATAAAGTGTCACTTGGAAATGTATTAGCAGCTCCTGACTCTCATCATCCTCGTCTGACACTTGTAAAACAGTTTGTGTAATAGAAATTTTATGTTTCCTAGGCTCCAGCATTGGGAAATGTTCAGGCGTGCATCCCAACGTTCTGTTATATGGCACTACCTTTATGGATAATTACTGGAGTGTTACATTTTTGGGAACCAACTCTGCTCTTGTGCGTAAAATATGTCTGGTTTTGGTCGTCCCTTTCACAAAACATTTTTTCAGCACTAGAGAGATACTTTAAATATAAGCCCCCTGGCCCAGGTGAAGGGAGGCATTTGCCCTCCAGGCCAGTGGTTGAGTCCTAGTTTAGGGCCGCCCCTTCTAGTGTTAGCGGCCGGAGCGGGGCCCGGGAAGCAGCAAGCGGGCAGCGGTCGGCAGCGTGGAGGCTGGTGAGTGAAGCAGCAAACTGCAACCCCCCTGCTCTCCACTAGGTCTCGCTCCGACAGCACCCCCAAACCCCCCCCCCTTCCCGCTCATCACTTGGGCGCTGGCTGGAAGAAGTGGACTGCCCCCCAGAGCAAGTTCTGCCAGCCAGCCCCTGCCCTTGTAAAATACTTACCTTCCGGTGGCTTCTCCTCTTACTAGTGCCACTCCGGTTCCCGCTGCACCATCTTGTGCCCATATCTTCTAACTGGCCAAAAGTCAGAAGTTGCATCACAACAGCTCAATGCAACTCTCTGAGATTCTATCGTGTATGTTGTGCCCATTAGGACCTATGTGACATCTGGGATCAGAAGGTCACAGCGATTAGCAGATCGCATGGCCTCTTCTAAGTATGTGGAGCCCACTGGGACGGGGTACTCGGTGCCGGACCGGGGTATCACGGGGAATCACGGTGGTCTTGGTCCGGACCGTGTCCCGGGCCCACAAGTAATGGGTTTTGAGGTTATTTACAGGGGAGAAAGTCGTGACGCCACCCGTGGTGTGGTTAGGGTGACCACCACTGCTGCAGAACCTCCAGGGATGATGGTTGGCAGCCGGTGATGTAACAGCTCTCCACGGGCAGAGCCTGGTTCCCCGGGGCAGTAGTGATGAAAGTCTATGGATGATGCAGGGTAGGGATAGGGGTAGAGATGATAGCAGTTTGTGAGGGGAAGTAGGGCTTGAGCGCAAGGATTACACAGACTCACGGTTTTGTAGTTTTCCAAGTCTTTACTGTAGGTGTTATTCAGCAGAGTACTGTCCACAGAGTCTGTACCAGGGCCGGTTGCTCCACCCTGGCCTGGTCCTTGGCTTCCCCACTCCTGCGCTGTGTGTGTGGCCCTGCTGCCGCTTTAGCTAGGCCGCCGGCCCTGTCTCCTCTCACGGGTACCCACTTGCTAGGCAACTTGAGTCTTATCTTTTTGTTTCTGACCCCGCCGTGTTGCTTCGCTGTGGTACAGTGAAGATACATAACCTTCACTAGTCCGGTGTTTACTGTGCTGCTTGTGTCAGGCACAATTTCGGATCCGGTATCTGGTCTTTGCGCTCCTCCGGGGTGAGTTTAGGGTAACTCCATGTTCAGGGATGTATTCCTCTGCTTCTCCTATTCCTCAGCCCCTGGCTGGCCTGGAAGTAGTCAGTGGTCCCTTTCAGGAGCTCAGCACTGCTCCCCTTTACAGGTCCTCCTCCTAGTGCTCCCTGCACTAAACTAACTCCAACTGACTAACTGCCACTTCCTCTCCACACCAGAATATATAGGGAAGCAGCTTTAGCTCCCCCTTCTGGCCTGGAAGAGCTAATGTAGTGTTGTGGGTTGTGTGGGGAATTAACCCTTGGTGATGTTACTGTGGCACATTAACCCCTGGGGTGCCACAAGTACACTCTGCGACGAACATGAGTAGAATGGATTTTGTTTCTTCTGGTGCTGCCAGATTTAGAATTCCATTTTGACCCTGCTGAAATTCCTTTTGCTCTAATCTCAGCTGCGGCTCCTTATTGCCACTCTCTTCTATTTCTAAGGCTACGTTCCCACATAGCGCTTTTTTGCGCTGGCGCTTTTACCAGCGTTTTGCACCGGCGCAAAAAAGCGCAAAAAAGCCCCATAAAAAATTAGATGAATTCACACACCGCGTGTTTTTACGGGCTACTTCTTTAGTGATGTCACAGAGGGGAGGAAGAATCCTGTTCCACCCTCCCCTCTGTGACATCTGTCACAGCCCCATTTGATTTCGCAGTATATTATACACTGTGAAATCAAATGTTTTAATACATTTAAGCCAAATGTATTAAAAATAATAAAGATTGTTATACTTACCCTCCGCCGGGTGTTCCGTAGCCGGGAGCCGGAGATCTTCTGCAGGTGTCGTCCTGCCAGGGCCTTGCATGATGTCATAATGACATCAGTTGCTGTGATTGGCCGCTCGTGGTCATGTGATGTGCGGATCACATATCACATGACCGCAAGCGGTCAATCAGTGCCCATGATGTCACGCAAGGTCTTCTCACATCGGTGCCTGGCTCCCGGATAGCACGGACAAGCCGGCGGAGAGGTAAGTATTCATTATTTATTATGTTTTATACCTCTGCCTTTATTTAACTTTGATTTCGCAGTGTATATTAATACACTGCGAAATCAAATGGGGGTGGTCACACATGTCACAGAGGGGAGGGGGAACAGGATTCTTCCTCCCCTCTGTGACATCAGATCCACATGCGCTGCCCCCTATAGGAAAAAGCTCCAGCCCTGCTGCGTAAAGAATTGACATGGTCATTCTTTTTACGCCCGCACTTTTTCCCATAAAAGCACTGCGTAAAATTACGCAGTGTCTGTATGGCAAAGTGAATTTCACATTCACTTTGCTGGCAGACACGAGGCACATTGCGCATTTTTGAAAACCGCACGCAAAAAAGCACTAACAAATGTGCAATGTGTGAATGCAGCCTTAAAGAGGACCTGTCACCAAAGCAGGCATGGTGATCTAATTACAGCACTGGATGCAGCATGTCTGCAGCATCCAGATAAGGGGTCCCCCAGCACTTGAGCAGCCCTGTACCCCGAGATAATACAGTTAGAAAACTTACATGCTACAGCCACTAAGGAGGTGGCTAGGGGCTGCAGCCAAGGGCAGATTCACACCCCCTGCCTGTGTAATCTGCCCACCGCTGCTAATCATTCTCTCCGTCTGCAGCATTTAAACAGAGTTTAAAAGCAGGGGGTGTGAATCTGCCCTTATTATTCTCTGGGCTCTATTCAGACACCAGAACATAATAATCATTATACTCACCTCACCACTTACCTCTCCTACCCTTCCGCTCCCCACCGTTACCTGTCTGGTCCATGGTACATCTTCTGGTCCCCGCCGCTCGTGCTGAGATCCCCCAGCCTCTAACACTGAGCTGGGACTTGTGGCTCTGATGAGGTCTGGCAGGGTTCTGCACAAATGCACAAAAGCTCACAACATTAGGACGTGCACAGTGACCCTGTGAACACGTCTGACTAAACTCTTTTCTTATTTAATTATCCTCCAAGCAATTCAGTTATTTTGCTTCCCTCTCTCCCACACACTATTCTGCAGTGCTGTTTCACTGCCCAGGTCATGCTCCTTTAGAAGCAGCTTTCAACTGCTGCTCAGCAAAGATCCCTTTACTAGATTCAATCCGTGTAGGTAAATTTCATTTCTCCTTACATGAGAAACAAAGAGGCTCAAACATAGACATTCCTGTGCACAGATTATTTGATTATTTCAATGTAGTATACAGATTTTTGCTCAGCAGCAGTAGGTCCTAAAGTAGTATATCTTGGCACTGAAATGTTATAAATATTTAATACTATAGCACCCTTCATTCCATGGCGTTTTAACATATGAAAAGGGGTATGCATACTAGAGACAAATATAATAATCATGAATAACACAAGGCACAGACTGGTACAGGAGGAGAGATAATCCTGCCGACGAGGGCTCATAGTCTACAAGGGATGAGTGAGGATACAGTAGGTGAGGAGAGAGGACCCTGCCCATGAGGGCTCACAGTCTATAAGGGATGGGTGGGGATACAGTAGATGAGGAGAGCGGACCCTGCCCACGAGGGCTCACAGTCTATAAGGGTTGGGTGAGGATACAGTAGGTGAGGAGAGAGGACCCTGCTCACGAGGGCTCACAGTCTATAAGGGTTGGGTGAGGATACAGTAGGTGAGGAGAGAGGATCATGCCTATGAGGGCTCACAGCCTACAAGGGATGGGTGAGGATACAGTAGATGAGGAGAGAGGACCCTGCCCATGAGGGCTCACAGTCTACAAGGGATGGGTGAGGATACAGTAGGTGAGGAAAGATGACCCTGCCCACGAGGACTTGTTAAGTGGGCAGCCATATGGGGCTTTGATAGTCGTGGGCGAGTCAAGTTCTCTACTGCAGAACACCCCTGGTTTTTGCAGCACATGCCCCAGCTGGCTCCCCAGTGCAAGGGATGATTTTTGGGATCTTGTAGTGCACAGTACTCACACATGGGCCAGTAGACTCCGCTGTCCCAATTTGTTTAGCCACTTGCAGGCTACTGGCTGCAACTCTCTCTTTGATAAAAGTTGCACATAAATCAGCTGACATTGAACACTTCTCTTCAACAATAACTTTACTTAACATTCCTACTTCATTATATATCACTACAGTATATGATAAGGTAAAATATGTTTGTACCGTGTTAGCCAGTAGATAGAAAAATATTAGAATCTGAGAGTCCTCAGTGGTTGATATCTTTTCAGTTAGCCATTAAAAGGTGGTAAACATAGCAAGATTTCGGGACGCTATTGCCCCTTCAACAGGCTGATAAAGAGACCATAGTGTCCTGAAAGCTTGCTATGTTTACCATCTCTTCAGTTTCGCCATTAAAAGGTAGCAACCACTGAGGACTCCCAGATTCTAATACTTTTCTACAATATATGAGGCATAACATCTTCCAGCAACAAAGTTCATGACACAGTGGACATTCATCTCGTCTTTTCTCACATTCTGGCCTATTCTTGCTTGCTGTTTTAGGAATCCCCATCTCAGTCTCTCTGCAGCTTCAGACTCCATCTCTCTCCTACCAGCGATGTCTTGTCTCACTTCCCCTGTACAGAAGGGGGTTTTCAGGTGCTCTCTCTTAACACCAGCCCCAAGCCTTATGCTCCAGACACCAGAAGTCCTCACACTGGGATTCTCAGAGTCCTGTTCCCCGAGGAGCAGACATACCAGGCCCACCATCTTGTCTCTGTCTTCTCCTCACTGTGTCCACACACATCTGACTGAAATGGAAACTAAACTGACCTCACACTAAACTGCCCACTCCCCCTGTGACTCATCCAGATTTAAAGGGGAACTCCAGTGAGAGAAAACCTTTCAGTACAGTCCCTACCCTGCTACATAAAGAAGCAGAGCTGTACACTGCAGGTCTAGGATCTATAGATCTCTTATAATTCAATAAAATCATACCTGCTCCTCAGCTCTCAACCCTCCCTCAGGGAACCCAGAATCTTCAGCCTGGCAGCTTCATGCAAAAAGCAGGAGGTTTTTCAGGGGTGTGGATGCTGGGAGCTGCAGGATCAGCCTACATTCACACCCCCTCACAATTCAGTTTAGTGAGGGGGCATGGCAGGGGCATACAGAGATATAGGTTCCCTAAGGTGGTGTCCATACCTGAGGAGCAGGTATGATTTTATTGATTTATAAGAGATCTATAGATCCTAGAACTGCATGGTAGAGCTCTGCTTCATCATGTAGCAGGGCAGGAACTGTACTAAAAAGTTTTCTCTCACTGGAGTTCCCCTTTAATCCTTTTGACTCTTGCTATAGTCTCTGCTGGATTTAACCTTTCACTTACATAACAGTCTGATCTCTTCCCTACATTTTACTGAACCATACTATTTGCTCACAACTAGCTCTGCTATATCTGCATCTACCATACCTAGCATTAGTGCAACATAACACTACATAACATTTCTTATCACTATAATACAGTATGCTTAATACACTCTATAATTAAATTACACACAATATTATTAAATCATCAATGTCTTCAGTGGGGCACAGGACTGCAGGTCCACCCTCCTACAGACTCACAGTCTACAAGGGATGGATGAGGATGCAGTAGGTAAAGTGAGAGGACCCTGCCGAGAGGGCTCACAGTCTGCAAGAGATGGGTGAGGATACAGTAGGAGAGGGTTGAGGACCCTGCCCATGAGGGCTCACAGTCTACAAGGGATGGGTGAGGATACAGGAGGAGAGGAGAGAGGACCCTGCCTGCAAGAGGGCTCAAGGGCTCACAGTCTGCAAGAGATGGGTGAGGATACAGTAGGAGAGGAGAGAGGACCCTGCCAGTGAGAGTTCTCACTGTCTGCAAGAGATGGGTGAGGATACAGTAGGAGAGGGTTGAGGACCCTGCCCACGAGGGCTCACAGTCTGCAAGGAATGGATGAGGATACAGTAGAAGAGGAGAGAGGACCCTGCCTGCGAGAGGGCTCACAGTCTGGAAGGGATGGGTGAGGATACAGTAGGAGAGGAGAGAGGACCCTGCCCTCGAGAGAGCTCACAGTCTGCAAGAGATGGGTGAGGATACAGTAGGAGAAAGTTGAGGACCCTGCCCCCGAGGGCTCACAGTCTACAAGGGATGGATGAGGACTGAGGATACAGTAGGAGAGGAGAGAGGACCCTGCCAACGAGGGCTCACAGTCTACAAGGGAGTGGTGAGGATACAGTAGGAGAGGAGAGAGGACCCTGCCCGCAAGAGGGCTCACAGTCTGCAAGGGATGGGTGAGGATACAGTAGGTGAGAAGAGAGGACCTTGCTCGCGAGGGCTCACAGTCTGCAAGGGATGGGTGAGGATACAGTAGTTGAGGGGAGAGGACCCTGTCTGTGAGGGCTCACAGTCTACAAGGGATGGGTGAGTAGGTGAGGGTAGATCTGGTCGTGTGGTGGTTTAGTGAACTCAGGCTCACTGCAGGTTGTAGGCTTGTCGGAAGAGGTGGGTCTTCAGGTTCCTTTTGAAGGTTTCCATGGTGGGCAAAAGTCTGATGTGTTGGGACAGAGAGTTCCAGAGTATGAGGATAGCACAGGAGAAATCTTGTATGCGGTTGCGGTAAGAGGAGATAAGAGGGGAGTAGAGAAGGAGATCTTGTGAGGATCGCAGGTTGCTTGTATATAAGTACCGGAAGACCATGTCACAGATGTACAGAGGAGACAGATTGAGGATGGCTTTGTATTTCATGGTTAGGGTTTTTAAACTGTAGCCTTTGGACAATTGGAAGCCAGTGAAGAGAGGAGAGGCTGGGAAATAGCGAGGACACAGGTGGATTAGTCAGGCATCAGAGTTTAAAATAGATGTGAGAGAGTGTTTGAAGGGAGGCCAGAGATCAGGAGGTTGCAGTAGTTGAGGTGGGAGATTGTGTGGGTGTGACGTCTGTCTGAATCTGCAATAAAAAAAAGGCTATTTTGGACAGTCTAAGAACAAGCCGCTCCATTAGATCACCAAGAAACCTTAACACCCTTTAACTCCTCCTATACAGGGATCTAGATTTACAACAGGGTCCAGTAGATTGCTGCCTTTGGTAGGGCAGAAGTCCAGAGACAGAAAAGTCGCAAAGCAGGGTCAAAGCCATGAGGTCAGTAAAAGGACAAAATCAGGATCCAATAGTGTAGTCTGGGAGCCGGGTCAAAACTAATATGCCAGCAAGGTCCAAAATCATGAGGCAGAAGAATCATCCAAAAACAGGCCGAGATAACACAGGAAAAGACTATACAAAACAGGACACTAGTCAGGGGAACCAAGGACTATATCTGGCAGCTTCCATCATGAGGCCGGAGGTATTAATATTGTGTGGTTGTTTACAATAACCTGAAGCTTAGGAGGTAATGACTTCAGCTGGACAGCACATCCACTCTATTAGACTGTTAAGCACTGCAGGTCCCAGCTACTCCAACCTTGTGCATGGGCAGAGCCTGCGCTCTCCAGTGATTCTTGTTCTGCCTTCTCTATCACCAGAACTGCCTACAGTCCTGGTGACAGAAGCAGATGTCTCAGGAGAAGGCTCTGGTGGGGAGGTGACACTGGACATGCACGAGTGTTTTTGCAGAATCTTCGTTAAGGAATATAGGGATCCAAAAAATTGGAGTCGGCAGGAGGTGGAAAAGGCTTGGAGTCGAGGATCACCTCGAGGCACCGAGCATGTGGGAGTGGGGGAAAAACAAGTCTGCAGTGACTCTATGTGAATCGTGACATTCTGTGAGTCCTCCGCTATAACAGTGATGAGCAGGAGAACAGTCAGGACGGCACATTGTATACAGCCACATAACTGCAGACTCATAGGGGGAATACAGAGGAATCATGACAGTGTGCACATTGCAATCACATGGATTGACTGCAGACTTTTATTATCAACCTGGAAAACCCTTTCAATGTACAATGCCTGGAGGATAATTACCGTATATACTCGCGTATAAGCCGAGTTTTTCAGCCCAAAATTTGGGCTGAAAAGTCCCCCCTCGGCTTATACGCGAGTATATACGGTAATCCGTATATATACAGCAGCAGCCCCGGAGGTATACAGGCCCCCCCATCAAGCTCCAGGGCCCCCCCCCCTTGCGCGGCAGCCTGTAAAGGAAAATCATACTTATCGCTGTCCCGCGCTGTCCCGCCGCTGCCATCACGATCCCGGGCTTCAATCCGCGTCTTCTGTGGTCGCGGGCAATGACGTCATTGCGCGCGACCACAGGAACCCGGAAGCCGGAAGACGCGGATTGAAGCCCGGGATCGTGTGTCGGCAAGCGGCGGGACAGCGCGGGACAGCGATAAGTATGATTTTCCTTTACAGGCTGCCGCGCAAGCTTGATGGGGGGGCCTGTATACCTCCGGGGCTGCTGCTGTATAGAGCCCTGGGGCTGCTGCTGTATACAGCCCTGGGGCTGCTGGTGTATACAGCCCTGGGGCTGCTGGTGTATACAGCCCTGGGGCTGCTGCTGTATACAGCCCTGGGGCTGCTGGTGTATACAGCCCTGGGGCTGCTGGTGTATACAGCCCAGGGGTTGCTGCTGTATACAGCCCTGGGGCTGCTGGTGTATACAGCCCTGGGGCTGCTGGTGTATACAGCCCTGGGGCTGCTGGTGTATACAGCCCTGGGGCTGCTGCTGTATACAGCCCTGGGGCTGCTGCTGTATACAGCCCTGGGGCTGCTGCTGTATACAGCCCTGGGGCTGCTGCTGTATACAGCCCTGGGGCTGCTGCTGTATACAGCCCTGGGGCTGCTGGTGTATACAGCCCTGGGGCTGCTGGTGTATACAGCCCTGGGGCTGCTGATGTATACACCCCTGGGGCTGCTGCTGCTGTATACTACCACTGGGGCTGCTGTATACTACCACTGGGGCTGTATAGTATCACTGGGGCTGCTGTATACTACCACTGGGGCTGCTGTATAGTACCACTGGGGCTGCTGTATACTACCACTGGGCTGCTGTATACTACCACTGGGGCTGCTGTATACTACCACTGGGGCTGTATAGTCCACTGGGGCTGCTGTATACTATCACTGGGGCTGCTGTATACTACCACTGGGGCTGCTGTATACACCTCTGGGGCTGCTGTATACTAACCACTGGGGCTGCTGCTGTACATACCACTGGGGCTGCTGCTGTATACTACCACTGGGGCTGCTGTATATACCTCTGGGGCTGCTGTATACCACACTGCTGGGGGCTGTATACCTGTGCTGGGGTCCACCCTCGGCTTATACACGAGTCAATAGGTTTTCCCAGGTTTTGGGGGCAAAAGTAGGGGGGTCGGCTTATACACGGGTCGGCTTATACACGAGTATATACGGTAATACAAAAGCTTTGTTACTTTTTAAGTGCCATACTATTGTCTGTATAGGTCTTTTATACATTTGCACATTATGCCACAAACGTCTGCTGTAAATACCCCCATTGACTTCTGATATAATATGAACATACAGTGGATACATAATAGCTTCATTGTGAGCCATGTAATAATACTCCTATACAACATCTGTATAATAGCTCTGCTATATACGGTAATACCTATTGTTGTGAACGTTCCCCATATGGCGCACCCCTAACGCCTCCTGGGTGCGCATATATTGTAGTAATGACAAGATCACATCTTTTTCCTAAATTTATAGCAGAGATTAATGTCTGTTTTTTGCAAATACTAAGACAAAACCGAAGAACACCAGACTATAGTAAGGATGTACTGTGTGCAGAAGGAGCGGCACCGCTTCATTTCTTCCAAGCATTTTTATCATGTTTAAATATTTCTTATAAAAATGATAGAGGGTGAAGAGATAACAAGGAGGATGATTGTAAAGGATGGATCGTTATTGGGGAATAAGGAAAAGGGGGAAGGATGGACCAGGGAAGGTAAAGCATAAGGAGACACAGCTTCATCTCAAGACCGTACCGCTTCTTCTTTTACTCTTTTTTTTTGTTGAAAGACAAAAGCGTCGTCTCACATCTGCCGTCCCTATAAATAGATCCGCTATGTCTTGTGCTGCTAAGTCCAACCTGGATTTTAAGTAGAGATCTATAGGGACATCCACTGAAATACAGGAGATCTGTAGGGGAATCAGAACGGGAATTGCATCAACTACTACAGTTTACAGTTTACGATACAACCAAAGAGCAGATCTGGGATCGCCAGGATTTGTCACAATGTATTTTTGTGTGAATATGGGAAAGTATTGTAGTGGATATATTCTTGTACATAGGGGCGGTATTATAGTAGTTATATTCTAGTACATAGGGGCAGTATTATAGTAGTTATATTCTTGTATATAGGAGCAGTATTATAGTAGTTATATTCTTGTACATAGTGGGCAGTATTATAGTAGTTATATTCTTGTATATAGGAGCAGTATTATAGTAGTTATATTCTAGTACATAGGGGCAGTATTATAGTAGTTATATTCTTGTATATAGGAGCAGTATTATAGTAGTTATATTCTTGTACATAGGAGCAGTATTATAGTAGTTATATTCTAGTACATAGGGCAGTATTATAGTAGTTATATTCTTGTATATAGGAGCAGTATTATAGTAGTTATATTCTTGTACATAGGAGCAGTATTATAGTAGTTATATTCTTATACATAAGAGCTGTATTATAGTAGTTATATTCTTGTATATAGGGGCAGTATTATAGTATTTATATTCTTGTACATAGGGGCAGTATTATAGTAGTTATATTCTTGTATATAGGAGCAGTATTATAGTAGTTATATTCTTGTATATAGGGGCAGTATTATAGTAGTTATATTCTTGTACATAGGAGCAGTATTATAGTAGTTATATTCTTGTATATAGGAGCAGTATTATAGTAGTTATATTCTTGTACATAGGGGCAGTATTATAGTAGTTATATTCTTGTACATAGGGGCAGTATTATAGTAGTTATATTCTTGTATATAGGAGCAGTATTATAGTAGTTATATTCTTGTACATAGGAGCAGTATTATAGTAGTTATATTCTTGTACATAGGAGGCAGTATTATAGTAGTTATATTCTTGTACATAGGGGGCAGTATTATAGTAGTTATATTCTTGTATATAGGAGTAGTATTATAGTAGTTATATTCTTGTACATAGGGGGAGTATTATAGTAGTTATATTCTTGTACATAGGAGCAGTATTATAGTAGTTATATTCTTGTACATAGGAGCAGTATTATAGTAGTTATATTCTAGTACATAGGAGCAGTATTATAGCAGTTATATTCTTGTACATAGGGGAGTATTATAGTAGTTATATTCCTGTACATAGGGAGCAGTATTATAGTAGTTATATTCTTGTATATAGGAGGCAGTATTATAGTAGTTATATTCCTGTACATAGGAGCAGTATTATAGTAGTTATATTCTTGTACATAGGAGCAGTATTATAGTAGTTATATTCTTGTACATAGGAGGCAGTATTATAGTAGTTATATTCCTGTACATAGGAGCAGTATTATAGTAGTTATATTCTTGTATATAGGAGCAGTATTATAGCAGTTATATTCTTGTATATAGGGGGAGTATTATAGTAGTTATATTCCTGTACATAGGGAGCAGTATTATAGTAGTTATATTCTTGTACATAGGAGGCAGTATTATAGTAGTTATATTCCTGTACATAGGAGCAGTATTATAGTAGATATATTCTTGTACATAGTGGGCAGTATTATAGTAGTTATATTCTTGTACATAGGAGCAGTATTATAGTAGTTATATTCTTGTACATAGGGAGCAGTATTATAGTAGTTTATATTCTTGTACATAGGGAGCAAGTATATAGTAGTTATATTCTTGTATATAGGAGCAGTATTATAGTAGTTATATTCTTGTACATAGGGGCAGTATTATAGTAGTTATATTCTTGTACATAGGAGCAGTATTATAGTAGTTATATTCCTGTACATAGGGCAGTATTATAGTAGTTATATTCTTGTACATAGGAGGCAGTATTATAGTAGATATATTCTTGTACATAGTGGGCAGTATTATAGTAGTTATATTCTTGTACATAGGAGCAGTATTATAGTAGTTATATTCTTGTATATAGAGGTAGTATTATAGCAGTTATATTCTTGTACATAGGAGCAGTATTATAGTAGTTATATTCTTGTACATAGGGAGCAATATTATAGTAGTTATATTCTTGTACATAGGGAGCAGTATTATAGTAGTTATATTCTTGTATATAGGAGCAGTATTATAGTAGTTATATTCTTGTACATAGGGGCAGTATTATAGTAGTTATATTCTTGTATATAGGAGCAGTATTATAGTAGTTATATTCTTGTACATAGGAGCAGTATTATAGTAGTTATATTCTTGTACATAGTGGGCAGTATTATAGTAGTTATATTCTTGTATATAGGGCAGTATTATAGTAGTTATATTCTTGGACATAGGAGCAGTATTATAGTAGTTATATTCTTGTATATAGGAGCAGTATTATAGTAGTTATATTCTTATACATAGGAGCAGTATTATAGTAGTTATATTCTTGTACATAGGGGCAGTATTATAGTAGTTATATTCTTGTACATAGGGGAGTATTATAGTAGTTATATTCTAGTACATAGGGGCAGTATTATAGTAGTTATATTCTTGGACATAGGAGCAGTATTATAGTAGTTATATTCTTGTACATAGGGGAGTATTATAGTAGTTATATTCTTATACATAGGAGCAGTATTATAGTAGTTATATTCTTGTACATAGGGGCAGTATTATAGTAGTTATATTCTTGTACATAGGGGGAGTATTATAGTAGTTATATTCTAGTACATAGGGCAGTATTATAGTATAAGTGCAGCACTGTAAATCAATAAAATCCACTTTCATTTATTCCATAACTTCTAATGGTATAAAAACAATTACATCATAGTCCAGACATTAAAAACAAACACATTTCAACGCAATACAGTGTGTCTTAATAATTGACAAGGATCTAATGGCAGACTGAATATTTTAGGCTACGCTCACACATAGCGTGTTTTTCCGCATTTTTGCATGGGAGCTTTTACCAGAGTTTTGCACCCGTGCAAAAAAGCGTAAAAAAAGAAGCAGTGCTTTCAGACAGCACGCTTTTTTACGGCCCGGGGAGAAGTGATGTCACAGAGGGGAGGAAAAATCCTGGTTCCTCCTCCCCTCTGTGACATCTGTGACCGACCCCATTTGATTTTTACAGTGTATGAATATTCACTGTGAAATCTAAATTAAAGAAAGCCAGATGTATTAAAAATAATAAAGAATGAATACTTACCCTCCGGCGGGTGTTCGGGGAGCCAGGAGCCGGCACAACTGCAAGTATCGACCTGCAAGGACCTTTGCGTGATGTTATCGGGCGCTATGATTGGCCGCTCGTGGTCATGTGATATGCTTGTCATATGACGTCACATATCACATGACCGCTAGCAGCCAATCACAGCGCCCGATGACATCACACAACGTCCTGCCAGCTTGTGTCCTGCGGTTGTCTCGGCTTCCGGTAACCGGAACAGCTTCGGACGGGTAAGTATTTAATTTTATTATTTTTAACACATTTACTTAACTTTAATTTGGGTTTCGCATTGTATATGAATACCTTGTGAAACCCAAATGGGGCGGTCACACATGTCACAGAGAGGAGGAGGAACACGATTCTTCCTCCCCCTCTGTGACATCAGATCCAGCAGTGCCGCCCCCATGGAAAAAAGCGCCGGCGCTGCTGCGTAAAGAATTGACATGTCTTGCACATAGGGGGCAGTATTTGTAAAACATACACTGTGTGTGTAGCAAGGAGAGTGTGTGTAAAGTACGGTATGTGTTGCATTGACTGTGTGTTTAACATACTGTACAATATGCTTCTGTATGTGTGTGAAATACAGTGTATTTGGATAACATACAGTGTGTGTTTTTCTGACGTACAGTAGCTAGTGTGTAACTTACAGTGTGTGTAACATGCAGTTTTTGTGCAACAGTCTGTGGGTGTAAAACATACATTGTGTGACATATACATTAAATGTCAACCAGCGTTCGTAAGTGTAAACTTGCTGCCACTCAACCAATGAACAAGCAAACATTCATTTAACAGGTGGTTGATCATTTATGCTGGAATAAAACCATTATTCTCTGATGAAAATCGCCAAATGGAAACAATATGTAATAATAATAATATTTATTTTGTGTATTACTTATAAAGTGCCAACATGTTCCATAGCACTTTACAGTTCAGAGGAGACGTGTACAGACAATGTCTGACATTGCAGAGCAAGGATTCTTTCACATCAGCGCTTTGCTGATGTTTGCGGCCGATCCGGCAGATGGCGCCGCATCTGCCGGATCAACCGCCTAACAGCCGACTTGCGGCCCAGGTCTGGCAAGCCCCATGTGTGGCAACCCTGCAAGTGATTACCACAGGACCCACTGATGCAGGGAAGGATGTACACCTTGGAACACACAGCACCCAACATCTTCCACCCCAGACCTGGAAGGGGAGCCTCACTGGCTGTCCTTAAGACAGATCCCCTACAAAGATCCAGGCCTGAGGGGAGGGGTTAGTTTGTCTGCACTCGGCAGTGAAGAGAGCAGTTAGTGAAGGAGCTGGTTGCTGGGACAAAGTCAGGCCCAGAACCAGGAAAGCTGACCTAGCTGTGCAGCGCCCTAGGGAGAGGGACGGAGGCCAGTTTGAGAAGTAGGAAGAAGGAAGAAGGGAACAGAGCTGAGAACCCTTTAGCCCACCTGGACACCGGAGTGTGAAGTTGCTATTCATCTACAGTGTGGCAGCAAAAGCCTGGACAGACCAGGAGGATCTATTCTCCCTGAAGTTAAGAATAGAAAACTCCAAACCTGACCAAGCGTAGGGCCAGGGACCTGAGCAGAGAATAGGTTCTACTGAGTCTGGAAGATTAGTGGTTGATTGATTGCTAGCTAGTTAGTGTTTTTCTCTGCTGTCAGCTTGGTGCTGGACTGCTCGCTAAACTTTTAAAAGTCAGTTTCCTATGCCAGTTATAGCTAATACTACTCTAGTTAACTGCAGTTTCTTTAGCCCTTGCCTGGTTTGCGTTTCTCGGATCCTGACTTTGGCCTAATTCTATGGCCTTTCTTTTGTCCTTAATTTTTGCTCCTTGGTTAACCTCCTGGTTCTGACCCAGTTACCTGACCATTCTTGCCAGCAAGTTGCACTACCATCCAAAAATGACTTCAACATCCCACACCAAGGCCCCTGTTTAAATACCGTACAGGGGTTAAACAGTAATGGCCAGGGCTCTAATATAGCTTGTCAATGGTAGGGCTTTTTAGAGCCTCCAGGTATCCCCTGACAAACCCACGTAACACTTATACACAAGACTGTACAGATCTTGACTTGCAAGTGTATTCTTGGATTGTTACTATGTTATGTTGCGGGCACATGTACAACATTAATGTAACGCTAGTCACCACATGGATGAGTAGAAGCAGAACAGTCAAATGCTAAGGTCAGGTACCAGGAAAACACATCAAGACAGGGAGAGGTGTAGTAAAGTCATGGTCCGAGGTTAGTTAGCTGAAGACAGGAGGATCAGAACAGAGGGTCAAGACAAAAGAATGCTCAAACACAGTCAAGGTCAGGCAACAAAAGATCAATTCCCAGAGTACAGATGCAAGAGGCCAAAGTAGTACAACAGTGCTGAAACAAAGACACGCAAGTGCCCTGGGAAAAGCTGCATAGCTAAAAGGATGGGCGATTACAAGAGACAGGGAACACCTGCAAAAACCCAGCACTTCCCAAAAAGAGATTGGGCGACTCAGCTGTCAATCAGAACACCAGCAGTCCAACACATCCCAGCTCCAGATAGCATGACTAAGCTGTCAATCACCCAGCCAGCACACCCTGAGCGTAGAGCGGAGAGATAGCGACAATTGACATCAGAAATCATCATTTGCAGTGATACTTTACATGGGAAAGTATGGTTTTCAATATGCTATGTTTACACTGGATAACATAGATGCCTAGAGGAAAATGTCTTTAAATGACTCATACTTGCAATCAATCAACACAGAAATTAGCTGGAGAACTGTCGTTATACAGGATTTAAATGACTTCTAACTTAATGGCCTCGAAACTCTTTTTAATCCATAGCATATGGAGATTGTGTTTTTTAGGTCATGGGTTCTAGGGCCAAGATCTGAAGTTTCTAATAGCTGGCAACTGAAATAAACAGAAAAAAAAAGAAAAGCCTCTCTATACAATAAAATATCTAAAATGTCATAGTTCACTTCGTCTTTACTAAATCAAAAACTGCCATTAGCGATAACAGCCAGTTAACGTAGAACAGGCCAAAGCTTCAGCCCAGTGGATACGAAGGCTAGAAAACATCATCTAGCAACCTCCATAATAACCAAAGCTTATGTTTATAGAGTTGACATTCCTTTGACCTATGATGAAAAACCTTGAGAAGGAAGAACTGGCAGATAGTTTTTGCCCTTTTCCAAAAGACTTCATTAAGACTTTGACTTGAAGGCCTTTAACCTTTTCATAGGTTTTCAGCAGCAACAAACGATATTAGAAAGGCCTTCAACCTTTATCGGTTTGTTACAGCATTACTTAGAGTTTGACATTTTATGGAAATATCACATTATGGATGACAGGTCTCAAATATTATAGTAAATGGATAAATCTATTTATATAGGGTATTTGTTATATATCCTTTATCCATTGTATAGAGAATACCTTTCTGAGCTCTGGGAGTCCAACCTCTTGGATCCCCAGAATGGAGAGGAGATCAAGCGTAGTCCACCAGGGCCGTGTAGTCAGTAAGCCAAACATCCGTAATATGTATAGAGAGCCTCTCGCACACTAAAAACAAAAGAACAACTATGTAGAATGCTTGTGTTTATCGAGACAAACGTAGTGAACAGATATTGGAGAGCATATCATATGACGTTTCAACTAAATTCATAGTCTTCATCAGATCGTATTATCTAGGTAGATACAGAAAAAACTCACCAGAAATCAGCCAGGTCAATCATCCATTGCATCCAGCAGCAGGCTGCCAGCTCCACTGGGGGGTAACACAGATGTCTGAATACCGATGCTCAGTCCACTGCAACCCAAGCATGGGGGCGGTAGTAGCACCTGCGACCAGCCATGCTAACTAGGAGGAGACTGGTGGTATCTATAGACACCAGGTCACCAAAAGATATACAGAAACAGAAATACAGTATTACAACAATATACCGTATATACTCGTGTATAAGCCGAGTTTTTCAGCCCAAAAATTGGGCTGAAAAGTCCCCCCCTCGGCTTATACACGAGTCACTATACAGGGGTGAGTGGGGTGGGGGCTGTGTCGGGCTGGGGAGGCAGGAGGAGGCGGGGGGAGGCTGCTGTATGAGCGGCCCCGTCACGTGGGGCCGCTCATTACATATGCACTGCATCCCCCTGTCAATCAGCGCCAGGGGGAGCAGTGCATATCTGTAGATAATGCCCCACACAAATGCTGGCACACGTCCCCCCTGTTGTAAGGCCCCCCCTGCTGATTACTTACCATCCCTGGTCTTCAGCAGCACCTCCGCGCCGGTCCTCTCTGCTCCGGTCCTCCGCGATCCCGTCCTCTGTGCTCCGTTCCCCGGCTGTATCATGTGACCTGCCGGGTCGCAGAAGCGATGATGTCATCGCTTCTGCGACGCGCGGGGACCCCGGATGCAGCCGTGGAGCAGAGCACAGAGGACGGGATCGCGGAGGACCGGAGCAGAGAGGACCGGCGCGGAGGTGCTGCTGAAGACCAGGGATGGTAAGTAATCAGCAGGGGGGGCCTTACAACAGGGGGGACGTGTGCCAGCATTTGTGTGGGGCTGCTGTATATAGGGGCTGCAATACCACTGGGGCTGCAATACCACTGGGGCTGCTGTATATAGGGCCTGCTGTATACACCACTGGGGCTGCAATACCACTGGGGCTGCTGTATATAGGGGCTGCTGTATACACCACTGGGGCTGCAATACCACTGGGGCTGCTGTATATAGGGGCTGCAATACCACTGGGGCTGCAATACCACTGGAGCTGCTGTATATAGGGGCTGCAATACCACTGGGGCTGCTGTATATAGGGGCTGCAATACCACTGGGGCTGCAATACCACTGGGGCTGCTGTATATAGGGGCTGCTGTATACACCACTGGGGCTGCAATACCACTGGGGCTGCTGTATATAGGGGCTGCTGTATACACCACTGGGGCTGCAATACCACTGGGGCTGCTGTATATAGGGGCTGCAATACCACTGGGGCTGCAATACCACTGAGGCTGCTGTATATAGGGGCTGCTGTATACACCACTGGGGCTGCAATACCACTGGGGCTGCTGTATATAGGGGCTGCAATACCACTGGGGCTGCAATACCACTGGGGCTGCTGTATATAGGGGCTGCTGTATACACCACTGGGGCTGCAATACCACTGGGGCTGCTGTATATAGGGGCTGCAATACCACTGGGGCTGCTGTATATACCACTGGGGGCTGCTGTATATACCAATGGGGCTGCTGTATATACCACTGTGGCTGCTGTATATACCACTGGGAGCTGCTGTATATACCACTGGGGGCTGCTGTATATCATACTGCTGGGGCCTGTATACCATTGCTGGGGGCTGTATACCTGTGCTGGGGTCCACCCTCGGCTTATACGCGAGTCAATAGATTTTCCCAGGTTTTGGGGGCAAAAGTAGGGGGTCGGCTTATACACGGGTCGGCTTATACACGAGTATATACGGTAATACATATTAATTCCAAAGTAACAATACAATGATCACTGCAAAACATAGAATCAATAGGTAGGTAATGACGTATTTGTATTATTTCTTGCACTATCAGTATCACCTACATGCTATTTTTCTTGAACTCATTGCCTCTTTTCTCTTTCTTCCTTTTTCTCATCGGGTCCATGCAATCTTTGTCACGTTTATAACTATTGATAACAGACTTCACATCCTGTGAACATGTCTAATCATCAAGTCATACACTTTTGTGACGTTAAGGTATATATATATATATAAATATATTTATTTTATTTTTTTTCATGAATGATAATTTTTTGACCAGTCTCATACTCGTCAGGCACAGATGCTAGTATTTTACTTAGTTATTCGTAATGTGTACGATAAGAGTTTTTGCATCTATTGATTCTGGGTTTTGAAATGATCATTGTATTGTTACTTTGGAATTAATATGTATTATTTTGCTGTAATGCTGTATTTCTTTTTCTGTATATACCTAGATAATACGATCTGAGAAAGACTATGAATTTAGTAGAAACGTCATATGATATGCTGTCCAATATCTATTGACTACGTTTGTCTCAATAAATCTAAGCATTCTACATAGTTGTTCTTTTGTTTTTCTGTGTGCGAGAGGCTCTCTATACATATTATGGACTGACCATTTTCCTCTCAGCACCAAAAATTATCTGTGAGCCAAGCTTTATCTCTATTGGAGTAAGCCAAACATCTGACCCCGACTCTTCAATTTCCCTGAATCCAACTCCAACTACACCAAAATAGACACCGACCCCCGACTCCACGACTCCGACTCCACAACCAGGACTGTGAAGTCAGTAAGCCAAACACCTGACTCGGGCTCCTCAATTTCCCTGAATCCGACTCCACCCAAAATGGACACCAACTCCGACTCCCCACCCAAAAAAAGCTGACTACATTATTTCCATAGAGGATGAATGGAGCTGAGGTACATATGCTGGACTTTCAGTACATTGACATCGAGCTCGTTCTTGGGATTGGTGATGATCCTTAGGGTTCGGCCTAAAAATAAAGAGAAAGTCTTCCCGTTCTTGTGGACAAAGGATAACTTCCATGAGTTAACTAACCCTTTATTTCACATTATTGACATGAAAATTAGTTATTTTTGTAACAGGTAATAAAGCTTGCAGGTTGCAGAGCATTTTTAATCATTTTTAAGTAAAAAATGTAAGAGTTTAAAGGGGTTGCCTAGGACTTTAACAATTATAGCCTGTCCTTTGGATAGGTTACCAATGTCTGATTGCAGTGGCGTAACTTCAGGCCTCGGGGCCCCGATGCGAAAGCTGCAACGGGGCCCCCAATTATTGCAAATCTTTAATAGTATTAGTCTTTTTCTATGGGCCAAAGGGACTTTTGGGGCCCCCTAGGCTGCAGGACCCGGGTGCGATCGCAACCCTGCACCTGTTGTAGTTACGCCCCTGTCTGATCGGTTGGTATTGGCCAGAACTGCTCAGTTTTGGACCTGTACAGAATAGTGTCCGTGGCCAGGTACTGCACGTGTGCCCTCACTTCTGATTCCAATAGTGGGACACGGCCATGGCCACTGTGCTGTACAGCTCTGAAACTGAGCATTTCCAGCCACTGCCATCATTGGAAGCAGCTGATTGGTGGGGCTGCAAGTTGACCCCGTTGATGTCTTGATCCTTTTGTCATTGTTCTTTAAATACTTGCTAAATGAGAATCCCCTTAATAATGCCTAATTAGAGAACATGGTTATAATAGAGGGGTGACTAGAGTAGTTTTCTTCTTATCAAAGCAGAAAGTTTGTGAACAATAGGAAGGAGTTAAATCAGAGTTTGTTTGGGAAGATTTCTGCCTGATTTTTTGTCGACCGGTGCCCATTTAAAGGCACAAATATATGAAAATATTACGGGAATGAACAATAGTTCTTGCAATACTTTGTTCCTCCTGCAGATTGAATATTGATGGCAGCCCATCCAAGGAGTTGTGCAGTCAATGATTATGTGTGACATCCGCCGAAACTGCAGGAACAAACAAAAGGCTATCTTGGATAGACTAAAACAAGCCTCTCTGTTTAGCAGGATCTGGAGAAACCTGACACTCCTTAACCCCTATATAGGAATCTGGATTTACAACAGACTCCAGGCGATTGCTACCTATAGAAGAATTGTAGTGCAGAGACAGGAAAGTCGCCAAGCAAGGTCAAAGCCGGGAGGTCAGGAAAGGACAAAATCAGGATCTGATAGCGTAGTCAGGGAGCCAGGTCAAAACCAACACTGGCAGCAAGGTACAAAATTGTGAGGTAGAAGAAGCGGACAAAAAAACAGTCCGATGTAGAAGAGAACAACTGTAATACAAGACAGGAGACTAGCCAGGGAAACCAAAAGCTATTTCTGGCAGCTTCCAGCACAAAGCTGAAGGTATTAGTAGGGTGTTGGGTTTTCCAGTAGGCTGAAGCTTAGTAGTTAATGACTTCAGCTGGGCCGAACACACACACCTCTACTCTATCAGACTGTGAAATACGCAGCATAAAAGCTACAATCAGCTGACTAATGAGCATGTGCTCATCTATTGACTGATCACTTCTGTGTTTACAAAGAGAATAGATTGGTAACTAGCATATTTACAATATTTCCATTAATATTATTAATAATATTAAGTTTATTTCTATAGCACAAACATATTCCACAGCACTTTACATTTTAGTGAGGACATGTACAGATAATATTAGGGAGATATTGGGGAATAGACAGCGCCTATCCGGGTGCTGCCCTTGTTGGGGTGGAAGCCATGTATGGGGCACGTCAGAGTATTTAGTAAAAATTGCACTTTAACTCCCCCCCTGGGATCGTCAGCTTGGTTTCTGGTGAATTCGTGAGTGGACCTACTATAAAGCAATCTAGTGGGTGAGATGAACTCATTTTATTTTGCACATTTGGCACCTTTGTGTTTAATTTGCACATTGTTACCTTAGTTTTTTGTCGGTGTTTAATTTTACCTCCGTATTTATTAAAAGTTACATTTTATCTCACCTTGCTATAACTACAGACAGTATTAGACATTATACAGCAATAATTGAACAATTACGTAGTAGTCCTGGCAGAATGTTGATGAAGTAGAACTACATACTCGGAAAGGATTGTAAGTCCTCGAACCTGAAAATCGAGTACGTTTCTGGACATGTTAGACCCAGGGGTGTAACTTCAACAGGTCCAGGGGTTGCAACCAGTGGGGGTGCTAGCGGATATCGGCGAGGATCGGAGGAGCAGGGGGGGCTGCAGGGTGCTAGCGGATGTCGCCGAAGAGCGGGGGGTTTTAGTGGATGTCGGCGAGGTTGTGCTGTAGTTGATGCGGCTCCTACCTGCGCCGAGCCGCGCATTGCAGTCCTGGGAGCTGGGGCGGCAGAGGAGAGGATGGGCGGGATCGGCCAAAGGAAGCAGGAAGCTTCCCTCAGTTAACCTCCTCTCCTCTAACACAGGGTCACGGGGGTCGGCTGTGGGCCCCCCTGCAGGCTTGAGGGGCCCCCTAGCCGGTCGGGGCCCTGGTGCAGCTGAACCAGCTGCACCATGGTAGGTCCGCCCCTGGTTGCAATCGCACCTGAGTCCTGGAGCCTAGGGGGCCGAAAAAGTCCCTTTGGCCTATAGAAAAAGAATAATGTTACTAAAGATTTGCAATAATTGGGGGCCCCGTTGAAGCTTTTGCATTGGGGCCCATGAGCTTCAAGTTAGGCCACTGGTTAGACCAGTACGTGCTCCAAAATCAGTTATGGGAGATCAGGGCAACAAGATCATGTTTTTTGTGTGAAAAACAATTATGCTTTAATTTAATTTTTATTTTAATTTTATTTCTTCATTCTGTGGTTGACTTGAGGGAATAAAGACTTTTGGTCTCTGTAGCAGAAATACATCTCTGACTGTTACAGACTATGACATATCAGCACAGACATTGGCCACTGTATAGGGTAACAATACCTAAGTACATTATAGTGCCAGCCTTGTCAGAGTATATAAATTTCATCTCACTTTAATTATTCTTATTTATAATTTCATTTAGATGTGTCTTCATTTAGTCATGTAAATATAAAGTATGTTTCCCTACAATCCTCCACATTACAATGATATCACAAAGAAGGAACAGTCATAGAGTCCTGGAAATCACAAGATGGACAGATATGTTGATGATCTCCAAATGATATAAAAAAAAAAGGAAACAGAATTGTCAAAACATCTTGAATTATTCAGTATGGAGAATGGAAGCCCCACACTTAAAGCCTCGATTGCTGTCACAGAGGTTATTAATGGTCGTCTGAGGAAGGTTCTGATGTGCTGAATGCACTTGGGAAAATAATCAATATTTATTGCTGCTGGCAGCTCACTTTGCAATTAACGACCAATGATGTCCCAAATGAGGTCAATTAGAGATGCTCCGGGCCATGGTAGCCCATTTAGGCCACGTAGGCTGCTCACAGTAGCACTAACAACAAGAGGCATGGCTTTTTTGTGTTGAACACCGTCTCCAGTGGTGCTTTTACATTCCATCATGAAGGCCTCTTTATTGTGTAGCCTGATCCCCAGATCAAACGCCAGCTATCAATGCATCAAAGACAAATGTGAGACTCATCATTAAAGAGGACAGTCCAATTCTTTTGTCTTGCTATGCGGTGACATGAGATCAATAGAGCACCTGAACTGGATATCTGGCTTGTAGCCCAGTGTCATGTAAATGCCTACTGATGGTTTATGTAGACGTTTTTTGATGCCGTAGGCTTAGTATGTGAATTGCAGTATTGAATGGATCACTACATGCCATCCTTCATCTTTGACGAGACTTGGGCAATATCAAAAAGAAGCCTTCCTGACGGAACGTTGCACCATTCCTACTTTCGGGATTGTCATGTGAAGTCTCACAATGTACAGGTACATTATCAGCTCGTTACACAGATTTGGTGGTGAAACCAGTGTTATGGCTATTTCCACAAAGTGGACATTTGTCAACACAATAACACCTGTTATGTCATTGGTTGGCAATGGCATAGGAAGCTGCCAGCAGAGGATCTTTATGATTTGCCCAAGTGCCTACAGAATGGCAGACCATTCCTCTGAAACTATTAAAGAGAATCTGTCAGCAGGGTTTTGTTACCTCATCTGACAGCAAGGAGACTCTGATTTCAACAATGCATCATATAGATTACTGTCTGGAGCTGTTCTGACACAATCAAAGGTTTTACTTCCAGGAACACAGCAGAGCTGAGAGAGCTGTCCCTACCCACATCAGACTATCAATAGAGATTGTGCATTGACTGTGAGGTGTCAATCACAGCAGGGGGTGTGTTGGACTGCCTTGAGCGTGACTTTCTAGTCCTGTAATGGTAATGGTGCGCTTACATGAACAATTGTGAAAAGAAAAATAGGGGGGGGGACAAAAGGCGCAATAGTGCCCTATCACTAGTGACACTTGTGTAAGGAGGTGGTGCTGTGAAGCTGCTCACCTGGTCCAGTTGTGATCCCCACAACTGGTTTGAAGGCGTTTTGGAAACAGTGTTCCAGCTGCTGCAGGACCTCCACCGACCACTGGATAGTGGTTTTAAATCCAAGACAAAGATGGGAGTACTGGTGTGCCACGGTCCGCGCTGCTGTGGTATGAAAAAACTCACCAAAGAGTCAGCAGTTATTCCATCCTTTATTTCCTCCTCTCTCCAACGCGTTTCAGCGCCACACCCGGCGCCTTCCTCAGGGACATACTGAGTCCCTGAGGAAGGCGCCGGGTGTGGCGCTGAAACGCGTTGGAGAGAGGAGGAAATAAAGGATGGAATAACTGCTGACTCTTTGGTGAGTTTTTTCATACCACAGCAGCGCGGACCGTGGCACACCAGTACTCCCATCTTTGTCTTACATGAACAATTGCACAGACCCTGATAAGAGAGGCACAGTTGATCTTTGTTTTTTAACTCTTGCAGCATGCTGTTCTCAGCTTACATAGCAAAAATCTGCTGAAAGGTTCCCTTTGATAGCTTCAATGATAGCAGCCAATGTTGTAATTGTGAAGATTTCTGTGCTTGTCACTCATACTCGATACTGAATATATATAAATATTTCCATTTTTCCGCATTTGCAGATCCTTCACATACCTATCCATCCTGTCATTTTCATAACTCCACGATCTTTTCTCCTTTGTGTTGCATTTTCATTATTGAGGAGTGTATATTTACATAATGTGACCTCTGCTTTACTTACATTGTGGGGTTTAAAAGTAGAGCCATCTTCATGGTGATGAAGGACGTTCATTCAGATATTTTTATGACAATAAATTATTCAACATGTTTTCTTTCCACAGGATAATTGAAGCTATCTGCATTGGCTGGTTCACGGCAGAGTGCATCGTCAGGTTCATTGTCTCCGAGAATAAGTGTAATTTTGTGAAAAGACCCTTAAATATCATCGACCTGCTGGCTATCAGTCCGTATTACGTCTCCGTTCTCATGACCCTTTTCACGGGGGAGAACCCTCAGCTGCAGAGAGCCGGCGTGACGCTTCGAGTCTTGAGGATGATGAGAATATTTTGGGTGATAAAACTGGCAAGACACTTTATCGGTCTACAGACTCTTGGCCTTACCTTGAAACGCTGCTACCGGGAGATGGTCATGCTGCTGGTGTTTATTTGCGTTGCAATGGCGATTTTTGGAGCACTTGCGCAACTCCTCGAGCATGGCTTGGACCTTGAGACCAAAAATGAAGACTACGCGAGCATACCGGCAGCCTGCTGGTGGGTGATTATTTCTATGACCACCGTAGGCTATGGAGACATGTACCCTATATCCATTCCTGGCAGAATACTTGGCGGGGTGTGTGTGGTCAGCGGGATTGTCCTCCTTGCGTTGCCGATAACATTCATATACCACAGTTTTGTACAATGTTATCATGAACTCAAGTTTAAGTCTGCCAAGTACAGCAGAACCTTATCGAATGAGTACCTAAATTAATACATATCAGAGCTTTGTAATATATATATATATTTATTTTGTTATTTAATAGTATCCAGGGCTACATGAAATTGTGTTATGATAAAATGCGTTATTTTGTGCCACTTAAAGTATAGACAATATGGCACCTGTCCTGTCTCATTTTTGTTTTTTTGCGTTACGCCCAATAGAAAGTTACATTAACACATAGAGGCTGGCCCTTTTATTAACATTTACCACTGGATGTCACCAGATTTTATCACAGACCACAATATTCTCTTAGTAATATATTCAGGTTTGGTCGAAGAAGCACAAAAGTGTTGGGTTTTCCATGTATTTTATTAATTTTTTCCCCAAGCATACGGTGATTTGGTATATGTTGACCCCTATCCTGTCGATTGGCCAGAGGTTTCTTAAATTCCTTCATTCATCACCCATCCTCGATTTTTCACTTCAACCCAAATTTGAAGGGCACGTGGGCTCTATTCAAGGTACATGAGCATTTTATTAAAGGTTTTTCCCTATCAATAGGGGGTTGAACTTCTGGGATCTTGAGAATAGGGCTCCAGAGACCTGAGAAAACTCAGTTCTTGAATTGATCAGAGGTGCAAATGCTTGGCCTACATTCCACACATTGTCCATAGATCTGACTGACCTAGATGAACACTGTACTTTCTCTCGTAGACCCATATATAATGAATAGAGCAGAGGCTGAGCATGCTCACCATAGATGGAACTCGACAAATCCTCATTCTTGACGTTCTAGATTCCGTTCTTGGAATTGGTGTGGATCCCAGCCATCAGACCTCCAGCAGTCAGCAACTACTACATTATCCTATCTTAGGGGATGACTCTCAATTTTGGGCCAACTTCTTAAAGGCTTGATATTGTGCATCTCTTTTAGCAGAACAACTTGATGTGCCCTCATAGCAATTATGATATGACATTACTTTAAAATTTGCATACAAGGACGAAGTGTCGTACGATCCGTGCTGCTACCAAAGGAAGACCAGGACAAGCTCCTTCCTCAAGGACATCCAGTTCTTTAATCCGACGCGTTTCGGGGAATGTCCCTGAGGAAGGAGCTGGGAAATAGCTCCGAAATGCGTCGGATTAAAGAACTACTTCAACCAGATGATCCATTGTCCTGGACTTCCTTTGGTAGCAGCGCGGATCGAACGACACTTCGTCCTTGTATGCTGATTTCTGACCGCGGTGACCCGTGGATGTGTAGATCCAGCAGCAGCTACTGATTAAGCATTCATACTGGATGTGCGTTACACAACCAGATCAGGTGAGCAGGCCCTTGTCGCCATACATACTGTATACCTCTATATAATAGAGATAAGACCCTGTTGCGCATTTGTCTCATTTCTATAGATTACTTTAAAATTGGTAGAGCTCTGACTATTAAAATCCTTACTGATCCAGAGAATTAAGAGGTTGCATTGGGTGTGTTGAGCTGTGTTGAATGTATTATTTTTACCTGACTAGTAGCCCTCAGCCACTCGACTGTTCTGAGAACTGCAGTTCAATTCAAGCAAATATGGCTCTCTGCAACTCCCTATACAGACTGGAGTGCTGCAAAAATAGAAAGGGATGCAATTCTATTCAGCATTGGATTAATTTTTGTTAAAAAAAATTAGTAGGTGTCCACAAGGTCTGACTAACATGATCATAAAGTGATGAAAACAATATACTTTATGAGTTGAAATATTCATCTAGGCACAGGATTGGCTACAAATGTGTGATCACTTTGGAAACTGCCACCGATCATAAAAGGGAGTGGTGGTCAAGTGCTACCGCTACGTTCATTATCTATGGGATTGATCACGTAAACTGAGCCCTGTATTCAAGTAGCATGGTCAGTCTCATAAACTTTCAATGGTGCGCCACTGCACTCCATTGATATGGACTGGGGATCCATGTTATATTGATCATTGGGAAACCCAGCAGTCTACTGATCAAACTCTTATCACCAATTAATTGACATCAATTCTAGACCTCCTTGTCTATGCGGGATTGTAAAGTCACCGGGGACTGCTCAACTGCACAGTCAGTACTCGTGTCCGGAAACCTATTTTAAGTTTCTCTAAATATGGATCAGGGAAAATCCTCTTAATTCACTTTATAAATATTAAAACCCTATTTTGTTTCAAATTTGACAAATGTTCTCCATGAATCTCCGATAGACCCTGTATACAAGTCTGAATTATTTTTCTGTACTGACAATAATGAATATTATTTCTATGTAAATTCCATCTATTTCGTTTTCCACAATTCCTACTTGCTAAAACAGTAGCCTCAGTGTGCCTCATTATAGGTTCAGCACTGTCCGCAAGGTGACTGCGGGAAAGCAATTAAATTCTGGAGCTCTTTAAAGTAGATTTGTCTTCACGGGGTAAAGCCACAGTGTGACTTGTCTGGGTCACCATTCTTTTTTTTCCTGTTCAGGGGTCCTCCTAATGTGTTAGAAATTTACTCGTTATGTGCATACTCTTCTCTGCAATGAATACGTTTGGTATTAAAAAATGTTCACCTGCATCTTGAAGAGATCAAGAGGTCCCCAGATATTCTTTTTCTGAAATGTATACTTCTGTGGGTTGATCGTAACTATAAAAGAATACTAAACATTTGGGTTTCATAGTTTCATGGTTTTGTGGCTGAAACAAAACTCAAGTCCACTGAGTTCACATTAACTTAACATGTTGATCCAGAGGAAGGCAAGAACTCCACGAAACAGACACTAAGTTCTATGTCGGGGGGAAAATTCCATTCTGACCCCAAATATGGCTATCAGAGAAGTTCCATGGATCAAGGATCCAGACTCTACAACGTGTAATTTTGTGTTTTTTTTAAGAAAAATATCCTTGCCCTCCTTGACGTTTTGCTATATATAGTTACCTATATATCATAATATCCAACATGAATTTGAAGGCAAAATGTCAATGGGAGCCCTTTGCGTTTGTATCAATAAAATCAAAGCCACGTTAGTGCCATAAAAGTGCTATGGTCTCACCTAAACTGCTAAGGAATGTCGAACCAAGTGGTTCCTATTGGAGATGAGTGTACCTGTAGAAGTTCGAGTTCAAGTGGTGATGCCGGACTTTTATTTGAGCACTTTTCAGAAGCCCAACTGGACCTGAACCTCATTGGAAGTCACTGATTGGCAGTTTGACTCTCCGCCCACATACTGCCAGCCATAAACAAAGCACTTCTGGGGTGGGAGAACGATGATATATATTTTCTTAATTTTGGACACACACTAAACCCAAAAACTGTGCTTTTAAACCCAGTGCGAGCCCACCAAACACTGCACTTGGTTGGCACTGAGCCATGCACCAACTGTACCCAACCACAGTGATACTCGCTCGAGTGATTTGCATGTGAATAGCATACTGACTCCAGCCTCGAACACTCTCGCTCATCTATAGTTCTTATTATAAATATTTAAAACAATGGTCAATGAAGGAAACAGGAAAATTCATATAATCTGACATTTTGGGAAGCTAAAAAGAGATGGATTGATATTTAGAAGGTAGACAGTATTTCCAAGTATAATGAAATAGAATTAAAGTTTTACATATTTAAGGAATTTTTGAGGGCAAGTATTCAATTTGGTTCTAAAATACAAATCATCAGTAGACAAGGAGGAAACTAATTTTTGAGAAAATACATGATGTTTTGTGTACTACGGGGCAGGGCAGTAGTCGTAGGCGAAGTGTCGATTCCTGATGCCCCCACATTTCATATGAAAGACATGGTCCTGACTGGGTGTGTGGACTTGTGAGATGTGGGCAATACACCTGTGTAGGCCGTATGTTGCCATTGGCTTTGGCTAGCCAGGAGCAGATGACAACTAAGACCAACAAGGAGGCCACCAGTTTACTTTAAATGAAAACAATTAACAGTTCTTCAGTATCAACATTATACATGAGATATCGGGCACATAATTTCCAGAACATTTCACTTGTACCGAGCATGTTTAGACACACTTTCTGTTCCTTCTGGGTTGTTTCTGTTCTTACTGGTCTTGTGAGCTTCAGAATAACCCAGCCAAGCACCATAGTCCAATCCGTGACAATCACTTTCCCTTTCTGAGGCTCCATGACTATTCTTCTCGTAGAGGAGTGGGTAAGACGTTTTGCCAGTAGGGTCAGGGTAAAGGTATATTCTCCCAGACAATTTGGAATCTACATCTCCTCGTAGAGAAGAGGGTACGGGGTTTGCCAGTAGGGACAGAGTAGACCCTTGAATGCTGAGATGCTTGGGGTGACTCCGCCTAGGAAAAGCCACTAAATTCACAAACCAGTATGACTCAGCCCATTAACTTTAAGATGCAAGTAACTTGGAGTTCTTCTTCCAGACCCCTCTGTCGGAGCGACTCCATTAGAAGATCAGTCTTTATACTCAATGTTGTCCAACGCTCTCAGTCATCAGGATCACGCTATCTCAGCTCTGGTCTACTTCTCCTGTACCAGATCACCCAGTGCATGCAGCCTTAACAACCTTCAGACTATATGTCTGCTAGTCACAGGCTGGGCCCTATCTGATCTTCTAGAATGTGGGCTTAGCTATTTCTTACCCTATAGTCTGGCAACCACATATAATATTGCTGAACATACACATCACATTACAATTCACGTATTACATTATTCACAAAGAAGCAGGATACAATTCATATGGCAACACAACAACGACATTGATGTTTTCAAGGAAAGAAATGTAACGGTAACAAGTCCACAGTATGACTTCTGTTTATAGAGCTTGTTTTTACAAGCCAAATAAAAAAGAATATAGTTAAATTAATTGAACCGGCAGACAGATTCCCGATGGTCAAATATCCTGATTTATTAGACGGCAGTTTTTATAGACTGGAAATCTCAAAGTTACTCAAAATATAATCTTAGATAAGATACAGTCACCTTGACTGAAAATAGTGTGTTTGGCTCTTATGTTATAAAGCAATGATCAGACTTTTTGTACTAATCGTACCGGATTAAAGACGTTTACTGTATGTTACGTGAGGTCAACTTCGATGTAACCAGAAAAGAAAAATCTCTTATTATTTCGATACATAGATTTTTTGCTAAAGAAACTTTTTCCTAAAAAATTGTGCTAATATATATATATATTTGTAGTTCAAATTGTTGAAGAATTATAGGTCTTGGTAAGATTTGTTTACGAAGTTAATGTACAGTAAAAGTGTAAAGCGAGTATTTATGATATTTATTGAAATCTTAGTTTAGTGCCTAGAAATATTAAAACCTTGGAAATAACATGAAATGTATTCCAATATTGCTCATACAAATCATGAGCTTTAAGTGGCCCTCCCATAAACTTTTTATTGCCTTAAACCTGTGTTTATGTGTAAGTCCTGTAGTGTTTTTCTTCCCTCAAACAAGACTAGCTGACCACAAGGGCACCCATTGGTGAAACACCTTTTTTTTGTTCGGGGGACCAATATTAGGTCTTCACGGTAAAACGTCCAATCATTACTCAGTGGTCCTCTATTGCCAACAGAAGGATGTTGATATCATCTTTGGTTCACAGATAAAGATCTTCAATGGGTATTATTATAAATGAATGGGCTATATGGTATTTATTTTATTTAGATGTCCTCCTATGATCCTCCCCCTTCAATCTAGTACTGTAGTGTCCGTGTGTTAATATACTCGCCTACTGCCATCTTATCCAATGTCCAGCTCCACTCCAGTCCTCTTGTGAGTAACATGACGACAATTCAGAATATCCCTGATGAAGGTGCCAGGCTAGGCGCCGAAACGCGTAGGAGAAGGAGAATAAAGGATGGAAATCTGACTGACTCTTTGGTGAGTTTTTTAAGCCCTGGAGCAGCGCGGACCGTGATGCACCTACACTCCCATCATCTTTCTGGATTATAACCACTGTTCAGTGGTCGGTGGAGGTCCTGCAGCAGCTTGGAATAATATTTCCTAAACGCCTTCAAACCAGTTGTGGGGATCACAACTGCACCAGGTGAGTGGCTTCTCAGCACCACCCCATTACGATTAGTGTCACTAGTGATAGGGCACTATTGCGCCTCTTGTCCCCCACCCTTTTATATTTAACATGACGACAATTCAGACTTTCAGGATCACATTGTACTTTGTGTGTGAACCAGAATTCTCCAAAAGCTTACACTGTAAAGGACACTTCACGCAAAGTGCATAATAACCTCAAGAGACTGAAGAGCAGTCACATAGTTTTAAGGTAGAAGGTAGACTTAAGTCAATCAAGTTCAACCTATAACCTAACATGTTAATCCAGAGTAATGCAAACACCCCATGGGACAGACACTAATTCCATATCAGGGGTAAAATTCTTTCCAGACTTCACGTACAGCAATCAGACTAGTTCATTGGATCAATGCCCAACCACAGAATCTAGTACCCATAACCGGTAATATATTTTTCAAAAAAGCATCCAGGCCCTTCTTAAATGTTAGTAGTGACTCCCTCATTACAACATCATGTGGCAGAGAGTTCCATAGTCTCACTGCTCTTACAGTAAAGAATCCGCATCTGTGATTATGATTAAACCTTCTTTACTCCAGACGTAGAGGATGCCCCCTTGTGCCTAGGTGTAGAAAATTCATTAGAAAGGTCACTGTACTGTTCCGTCATATATTTGTACATTGTAATGAGATCACCACTAAGCGTTTGTTTTTCTAAACTGAATCATTATTATTTAACAACCTTCAGCTTGATCTTGAGCCATGGCAACTTGATGGATGAATACTATATAGGAAGATCAATCTTGTGCAACCTAGATAAGCCCAGCAGCATCTTTTCTGCCTTGATAAGTCCACCAAGGTCATCTCTGCCTACATAGGTCCACCGGGGTCTTCTCCACCATTATCATGACAGTATAAATCCCATCAGGTTGCTGGTCTTCCTCTTCACCTTGTTTCTTTTAGTCTTCTGACCATTATGTCCTTCTCTAGTAATTGCTCTCATAGGGTACCTTTACACGCGGCTACATTTGTAGCTTGTCACCAGGTAACTTACTGGTTGCAGTGAAATCATGGATACATGGTTCTATCTTGTTGCTGTGTACAAATGGAATCATGTATCCATGATTTCACTGCAACCAGTAAGTTACCTGGTGACAAGCTACAAATGTAGCCGTGTGTAAAGGTACCCATAGTGTGATGTGTCTAAAGTAGACAAGTCGTAGCTTGGTGATCCTTGCTTCCAGTGACCTGATGTGTGGCCTGATTTGTTCCAAAATGGCTTTGTTTGTTCTTCTTGCCATTTATGGTATTGATAACGTCCTTCTACAGCTCCACATTTCAGTTTAATAACCTGGTTTACTATTTCTTACAGACCCCCTATTCCTCTAATAACCTTGGTCTCTCCTCTCTGCACTTGCTCTAGCTCAGTTATGTCCTTCTTATAAATCGGAGACATTCCATGGAAAAGAACTGAAATAGTGCATAATGCCAAAGAAGAGGGTGGAAGGCAGAAGCATAACTTAAATCTCATTGGTCCCAATGCAAAAGCTCCATCGGGGCCCCCAATTATTGCAAATCTGTAATAGTATTGTCTTTTTGAATAGGCAAAGGGACATTTTGGGCCTCTTAGGCTCCAGTGCCCAGTTGTGACTGGAACCTCTGCACCTATTGTTGGTACGTCCCTTGCTGTGGGTAAATACAGGGTGGGCCATTTATATGGATGCACCTAAATAAAATGGGAATGGTTGGTGAAATCAACTTCCTGTTTGTGGCTCATTAGTATATGGGATGGGGAAAACCTTTCCAGATGGGTGGTGACCATGGCGGTCATTTTGAAGTTGGCTATTTTGGATCCAACTGTATTATTAAAGAATAAAGTTATGTTTAAAACCAAGCACACCATTGTTTTTCTTATGAAATTCTCAATACGTTTGATGTGTCACATGACCCTCTTCCCATTGAAAAAAATAAACTTGGATCCAAAATGGCCATATTCAAAATGGCCGCCATGGTCACCACCCATCTGGAAATGTTTTCCCCCTCAAACAGGAGGTTGATATCACCAACCATTCACATTTTATTTAGGTGCATCCATATAAATGGCCCACCCCTGTATGTAGACACACTGACACTACAGTATTGTATACACATACACATAGGGAGAATTCATGGAAGAGCTTCCTTAAATAAAAAGAAAAATATTCAAGAATGGGTTGACAAAGGAGATGTTTTTGTACGAACATTTGAACAAATATTTATTTACATGTAATCTACCTTCCAAAACTTCTGAGACTTTTGTCGTTTCCTGAATCGAGTTTCTGAACCTTCTCAACAGCAAGAATTCAATAAAACTGCAAAAACCCAATGATGTGAGAGGATACCATCAGCATTCATCAGGATCCCATTCTAAATGTATGTGGTACAGGTGACATCAGTCATAAAGGATTTCCATTACCAGGGTTAAAGCTTTACTACCTTTAGGGCCCTTTCACATCAGCGTTTTTTTGAAATCGCGGCAGATGCGGTGAAAAAACCGCATCTGCCGTGATTACCGCATACCGGCTGCACTTGCGGCGCGGTTGCGGTTTTTGCCGTGCAAAGTATAGGCGGACTTGCGGCAGGTGCGGCAAGTGCGGTTTTGCACTTGCGGCAGGTGCGGCCACGAAAAAAACCGCGGTCAGCCGCGGTTTTTTTCGCGGCCGCACCTGCCGCAAGTGCAAAACCGCACTTGCTGCACCTGTCGCAAGCTCTGTATCTAAACCTGCAGAAGATAAAGTGGCTTGTTGGTTCATCCCTCCTACGCAAGGCACCATTAGTAAGTGTCAACAGTTGGACTCTCCCTGGTCCATACCCTACATACCCTTATACTGGCACAGGTGGTCTGGTGATGCTTGAACTCCTTATTGTACAGTATATTATATTAGATTTGAAGACTTGGAACATTTTAAAAACTAATACTACCCATGGTGAGAAACCTGAGTAAGACAATTTCTCATAATGTAGTAAAAAGAGTTCAGCTCACCCCTCTGCGTCAAAGGCATGCATTTGGTCCAAAACGGCTGGGACGGAGCCGCCCCGGTCTTGACGGGTAGCAATCAAGAGTAAGTGAAGATCTCCATCAACTACAGGCAGGGTAGATAAATTAATACTTTATTTCAGGTAGTGGGGTATCACAGTAAGCAGGAGAAATCCCACGCATTTTGACTCAAAAGGTCTTATTCATGGATCATGGTCTTATACATTTATATTGTAAAAACTGATGAGAAACCCACAAATACCTTTGTCACTTTTCATTTTAGCACCATAGTTTTCATGGATCAAGATCAAGATTGAGTCGAAACACGTGGGTTTTTCCTGCTTACTGGGGTACAGCACTACCTGCTTGATGATGTTTTAACCGGTGAAATAAAGTCTACCTGGTTTTCATTCATCAACCCTGCCTGTATTTGCTGGAGATCTTCACTTAACTCTCTTTTTCATAATGGTTTTAGGAGCTAAAAATATATCACATACAAAAGAATCATGAATATTTATCAACAGCATCTAAATGAATATTATTTACAATTTTGGCGATTGCCGGTTACCCCTTCATGGTTATCACTGGATAGAGTTGGCCGGTTGGCTGAATCTTCTTATTTTTCCAATGGATTAGTCCACAAAAAACATCCATGATAGTCCTCCCGTATTTCAGACTTATTTCTGGAATGTAAGTGAACTCTTTAAGATCACAGACACAATGATGCTTGAAAGTTTGTGAATTTTTCATATTTCTGCATAAATGTGACCTAGAACAACGACAGATATCCGCATATGTCTTAACAGTAGATAAAGAGAAGCAAATCAAACATTTTTTATTAAGGTAAATTATCCAATATTACATGACTGTAGGTTGAAAAAGTATATGAACCAAAACTCAAAGGTGAAATTAGAGTCTGGTGTTTTCAATCAATGGGATCACAAGAAGGTTCATGGCACCAATAATGAAGATTTCAGAATAAAGGCTTTAATGTTTCAGCGATCTGATCAACGATTCGACTTGGCCTGGATCGCTTGAACGTCGTTCATTGATCACTAGTGAGGTGTGACACGTACAGATATATTGAAAGACGCAGCAACGATTCCGCGACAAGCGAGCGATACTTCCGGTCGTTTGGTCACTTACGTGCCTCAGTTCTGAATAGGTGAAGTCGTAAACGAGATCGTTGGAAGGTGTCACACAGAACGATGCTGCAGGTTGAACGGACGATGGACGACAGGTCTTTGAACATGTTCATAAATCTACAATCAACGATCAACGACTTACCGTTGGTCGTATCTGGGTGTCACATGCAACGACATCATTGCAACGTCGTTACACGATGCTGCACCGCCCCAAAAGCTGTGGTGTACCAACGATATCGTTAACAATATTGTAGCGTGTAACGGACCCTTAAGAGTTGTGAATGCTCATTTGGCTGGGAAAGATAACAAAACCATCTCTAAAGAGTTTGCTTCCACCAATCCACATCCAGACTGATTGTGAACAAATGCAGAGTGTTCCAAACTATTATTACTCTCCCTAGGATTGGTCGACTAACAATAATCACTCAAAGATCAATGTGTCAATAATCTGCAATCTCACACAGGAGCCCAAGGTAACCTCTAAGCAACTAAAGGCTCACATTAGCTAGGTCCATCATCAGATGGTCACTGAACAGCAATGGTGTACATAGCAGGAATTGACAGAGAGAGCCACTGCTTTCCGAAAAAATATTGATGCCTGTCTACAGTTTGCTGAAGATCAGTCAAGAGGCAATTGGGACAATGTTTTGCAGA
>JARQOC010000001.1:585110640-585164285 GCA_033576535.1 Allobates femoralis
AGCAGAACATCCTGAGGCTGAAAAAAAAGAAAAAATCCATGAGAGAGATAGCAGACATGCTTGGAGTAGCAAAATCAACAGTTGGGTACATTCTGAGAAAAAGGAATTGACTGGTGAGCTTGGGAACTCTAAAAGGCCTGGGCGTCCACGGATGACAACAGTGGTGGATGATCGCCGCATACTTTATTTGGTGAAGAAGAACACGTTCACAACATCAACTGAAGTCCAGAACACTCTCAGTGAAGTAGGTGTATCTGTCTCTAAGTCAACAGTAAAGAGAAGACTCCATGACAGTAAATACAAAGGGTTCACATCTAGATGCAAACCATTCATCAATTCCAAAAATAGACAGGCCAGAGTTAAATTTGCTGAAAAACACCTCAAGAAGCCAGCTCAGTTCTGGAAAAGTATTCTATGGACAGGTGAGACAAAAATCAACCTGTACCAGAATGATGGGAAGAAAAAAGTTTGGAGAAGAAAGGGAACGGCACATGATTCAAGGCACACCACATCCTCTGTAAAACATGGTGGAGGCAACGTGATGGCATGGGCATGCATGGCTTTCAATGGCACTGGGTCACTTGTGTTTATTGATGACATAACAGCAGACAAGAGTAGCCGGATGAATTCTGAAGTGTACCGGGATATACTTTCAGCCCAGATTCAGCCAAATGCTGCAAAGTTGATTGGACGGCGCTTCATAGTACAGATGGACAATGACCCCAAGCATACAGCCAAAGCTACCCAGGAGTTCATGAGTGCAAAAAAGTGGAACATTCTGCAATGGCCAAGTCAATCACCAGATCTTAACCCAATTGAGCATGCATTTCACTTGCTGAAATCCAGACTTAAGACGGAAAGACCCACAAACAAGCAAGACCTGAAGGCTGCGGCTGTAAAGGCCTGGCAAAGCATTAAGAAGGAGGAAACCCAGCGTTTGGTGATGTCCATGGGTTCCAGACTTAAGGCAGTGATTGCCTCCAAAGGATTCGCAACAAAATATTGAAAATAAAAATATTTTGTTTGGGTTATGTTTATTTGTCCAATTACTTTTGACCTCCTAAAATGTGGAGTGTTTGTAAAGAAATGTGTACAATTCCTACATTTTCTATCAGATATTTTTGTTCAACCCTTCAAATTAAACGTTACAATCTGCACTTGAATTCTGTTGTAGAGGTTTCATTTCAAATCCAATGTGGTGGCATGCAGAGCCCAACTCGCGAAAATTGTGTCACTGTCCAAATATTTCTGGCCCTAACTGTATATATATATTAGTAACTTAAAGAGGAATTATTATAATTTTTTCATACATCAATAGTTGACATGAAAGTTAGATATTTTCTAATATATCTTATCAGAGAAATCTGCTTCTTTCTCCTCCTGAACTGATCTTTCATTATCAAAATTCTCAATTTAAAATGTCAAATATTTATTCAGTGAAAAGAGACCTTCCCATTACTGAGATAGGAGATGACAGTTGGTGCTCATAAAGGTACATGGAGACTGCTTGACACACCCACTCCAGGGCCGGGGCAGACTCGGGAACGGGGCCGTTACTCGTTGTTCTACTTCACCTCTGTTCGGTTCTTTTCACGGGGAAAGACTGGGACCGAGAGAAAAAGAGGAAATGATGACAGGGAAAGTCTGAGGGGATAAGGGGTATTCATGACGCCACCTGCGATATGCGGCCAGAGCAGCCATCGCTGCTTCGGAACCTCTGGAGACGATGGCCGGCAGCTTGGATGGCGTCGCGACACACCTAGGGCAGTGGAGTGGTTCCCCCAGCTTGTACCTTGGCAAAGGTTCATTTAGTCAACAGTACTCTTAGTGTTACGGGCAGCCTCTTTCTCTGGAGCTGGGTTAGTGCAGTCAAACGCACGGTTGGTGCCCTTTCTGTCCTCTCTAAGTGTCTCAGTCTCTGGTGGGTTTCCTCTCTCTAGGCGCTATAAGGAGTAGTTCTTTTCTGAAGCAAGCGTAGCATCACTCTGCCCTCCAGGCTCTCAACGCAGCACAGAGCTCAGGTACCAGTGGCCATGGGTGCTTTTGTGTCCTGGACACCATTAGGTCAGTCTCCTGGGTACTGTTCCCTAGTTCAGCCACCTTCCCCAAGATGTGTCGGGTATTCAGCCACAGCTCCTGTTAGAAGTCAGGGGCCTTCGGATTTACGGCTCGGGCCACAAACCCCTCTGTCTCATCAGATTCGGGTGTATGGGGAATTGATGTCTCGTCTGCACCCCTAGGGCTCTTCTCTCTCTCCATCAGTCAGTCCTCAACCTCCTGTGCGCTAGCCGAGTGGCATTGCTTCAACCCACGGGAGTTGGCACCACATCACCTGTACGCTCCCGACTACCACTCCTCGACAGTTGATGTTACTCCACCGGTCTCCTTCTACTGTCTCTTTCTAACACTGCCCTGTTCCGCTTTCCTGGCCTGGGTCCACCCACCGTCCCGGGGGCCTGTTACTACATGTGTGTGTTTTCCGGGCTCAACTGCACCCTCCCAACACCTGGAGAACAGGGGCACTACCCTTCCTAATCACAGGAATGCAGTACCTCTGGTAGCAGCTTACCCGGTGGGGCGCCACATAACTGTCATTTCAGTAGCAATTACAGGAAAGTGTCTGTTTGCTTCTAGCTCCTCTCTCCTCCATAGAATTGGTTCCCTGAAAAATACCCACAAGGAAAAATGCCCACAGACAACTCTAACCCTAACACCTATTTCCTAAATTTAGGGGCGGCATTAGGAATTAGTTCTCAGAAGCCAGAGACAGAGTCGCACAGTGGATGAGAGTGCAGACCTGCTGATAGCCTTCGGGCTGTGCAGGACCCTGGCTGTGGAAGACAGCCAGAATCTCAGGCTATCAGGGCTGCATGCCTGACAGCAATCTGGAGACTGCTGAGTTGCAAGATTAGCAGTCACACTGTAGGACTACCAGAGGCACAGTGACCATTATAGGGCTAGAAGAACTGGTGTGGGTCTGGGTCTCGAGAGTCCGTGGTAGCCTGCATGCCTGCTAGTAGCCACAAGGAAGGATGAGGCACATGCGTAAGTGGATAGTGTCTAGAACCTCAACCAAAGGAAAAAGACAGCAAGGAAGACCATATACCCGTCCATCATAGGAGTGCCTAGTTTTTCTCAGACTGACCAGATCGCCTGGACCTGGTGAACCAGTACCCTGGATCTGCTGATGTCTGCATTATGGAGTAAAAGGTAAAGAACAGAGACTGTCTCCTTGATTCCTTTCTGCATTCACCTTGCACCTCTGCACTTCCTGCATCCACTCACCTCTACAACCCCGACCATCTCCTCTGCTCAACACCTACTATTACTCACAGAGGCCCGCTCCTGGTGAGGGGAGTACTCCATCTAGCTTCACCAACACCTATCCCCTCTGACTACTACTTGCAGGGCTGGTCACCTCTGACCACATACCTCAGCTGGCGTCACAACAAACTTTCTCCCCTGTAAGTAACCCCTTTTACATGTTTGGTCAGGGCCACAACTTCTGGGGACGTCACCATGATCTATAGACTCTTGCCCCAGTTTGTCCAAGTACACCGGCCCTATTACCATGACACTAACATCTAACACCTAACCCTAACACCTAATCCCTACACATAACCCCTAACCCTGTAGGCAGTTTTCTTCTGGGCATTTTTCTGGTCACCCATAGAATTACAGCACCAACTGTCATCTCCTATCCCAGTAATGTAAATATCTGTCCTCATTAAATAAAGATTTTTAAGATATTACTCATGAATAGAGTAAATGATCAGTCCAGGAGGAGAAAGAAGCAGATTTCTCTAATAAAATATATTACAAAGTTGCTTCTTTTCAAGTGTAAAATTGATTTATGAAATTAAAATTTACTTTTTTATTTTGTTCTTTCTATTTTACATTTTCAGTTGATTTCTATTTAGGAGTCATTATTATAAAGATAATTGGTTGCAGTGTCATTAGTTACTGTAAGGCTTCATAATCTCGACATCCAATAATTTTTTTTGAGACAAAGGTGAAAAAAGTCTGAAACAATATAGAGAATGAATGTGAAAGGAAACTAGTACTGTAAATCACGGGATGTCAGAGATAAAAGAAAATAGATAATATAAAATAACACAGCAACATATCAAGAAGAAAACTACAACAGCCACACTGACACAACATAGCTCCCAATAATTAGCTTTTTTATCTCCTACAATAAATGTGGCTGAGTAGATAAATCTGGGCTGAAACTAGACTGTAACATGAAGCTCAATGGGACCTCCGTGTTAAAGGGAACCTGTCAGTTCGTTCTACCCCCCTAACCTATCACTACCTGTCCCTGCACCTTGATAGCTGATCCCTACCCATCCCTGTCTGATCTAAAAGTGCCCTATAAAGATTAACCAAAATGATTTATAACATTACATACTGTCTCCATCCAGGCGGGCTCTGGGGGTCCATTCTGCCCTCCTCACTGGCTCTCAGCATTCCCCGCTGGGCGTCATCATTCCTTGTGCTGTGCCACCTCTTTTTTAAATTCCCGCCTCCTTTGTAACTATGATGCGCCGGGCCTGAACGTCATATCCGGCCCGGTGCATTGTAGGGGCTGATCACGTGTTTGGCCCGGCTCCGGCACATGCTTTCTTCAACCGGCAGTGAGTGGCCCCTGGTCCTTATGGTCTTTGGAATGAATAAGTCCTGTACCGTCCTTTGTATTGACTACACATGTATTTATACATATAAATGAATTCTCCTCAGAGACGTCTTTTTTCTAAATTGAGCAAGTGCCAACTTTTTCAACCTCTTATCATATGGGAGGTCTTCTATTCCATGTAATATAGGAGAGACCTCGATCCCATGTAATAATCTAATTTCCTACATTTGAACTGATTAACTTCCTAACTCGTCGAACAGTGTGCTGCCTACCTGGTGCTCGAGTCCGGCACATCGCTGACCGGGTTGACAGATTACTGGGAGGGGCTGGAGAGGACCCAGCGGTCATGGTGCACATTGGCACAAATGACAAAGTTAGAGGTAGGTGGAAGGTCCTTAAAGATGATTTCAGGGAATTAGGCTGCAAGCTTAAGACAAGGACCTCAAAGGTAGTATTCTCTGAAATACTGCCTGTACCACGTGCCACACCAGAGAGGCAACGGGAGATTAGGGAGATAAATGAGTGGCTCAGGAATTGGTGTAGGAAGGAGGGGTTTGGGTTCCTGGAGAACTGGGCCGACTTCTCTGTTGGCTACAGGTTCTATGCTAGGGACGGGCTGCACCTCAATGGGGAGGGTGCAGCTGTGCTGGGGGAGAAAATGACTAGAAGGTTGGAGGAGTGTTTAAACTAGGGATTGGGGGGGAGGGTATTCATTGTATAGGAGGGGAAGATAGTGTAAACAGTAACCTGGGCACAAGTAATAAAATTGGGGGTGGCATGGGGGGTGGGGTTAGAACAGTCAATCTAGTAGGAAGGAATAGAGGTAAAGAGAGATGCATAAAGTGCATGATCACTAATGCCAGAAGCCTCACCAACAAAATGGAGGAATTAGAATTGATTTTGTTGGAAAATAATTATGACATGGTGGGGATTTCGGAGACTTGGCTGGACGAGAGCCATGACTGGGCTGTTAATTTACAGGGCTATTGTCTGTTCAGAAATGACCGTACAAATAGGCGAGGAGGAGGTGTATGTTTATACGTAAAATCATCCTTAAAACCCATCCTGCGTGATAATATAGGTGAATCTAATGGAAATGTAGAGTCCCTGTGGGTGGAGATAAGGGGAGGGGGAAAAAATAATAAATTACTGATAGGGGTTTGTTATAAGTCTCCAACAATAATGGAAGTGGAGGAGAATGTCCTCATAAAGCAAATAGATGAAGCAGCGACTCAGGGAGAAGTCATTATTATGGGGGACTTCAACTACCCTGAAATACATTGGGGAACAGAAACCTGCAGTTCCAGCAAAGGTAATAAGTTTTTGAAAACTATGAGAGACAATTACCTTTCACAACTGGTTCAGGACCCAACAAGAAGGGGGCACTGCTGGACCTAATATTAACCAACAGGCCAGACCGCATATCAAATATACGGGTTGGAGGTCACTTGGGTAACAGTGATCATAACTTAATAAGCTTTCAAGTATCCTTTACTAAGACGTGTAGTAGAGGGGTCACAAGGACACTAAACTTCAGGAAGGCAAATTTCCAACAGTTGAGAGATGATCTTAGTGCAATAAACTAGGACGATGTCCTGAGACATAAAAGTACACAACACAAATAGGAGATGTTTATTAGCATCCTGAATAGGACCTGTGCACAATATATACCCTATGGGAATAAGCATGCTAGAAATAGGAGGAAACCACTATGGCTAAATAAAGCGGTAAGAAGTGCAATATGTGACAAAAAGAAAGCATTTAGGGAATTAAAGCAAGTGGGTAGTGATGAGGCATTAAATAAATACAGAAAATTAAATAACATTTGTAAAAAGCAAATCAAGGCAGCAAAGATTGAAACAGAGAGACTCATTGCCAGAGAAAGTAAAAAGAATCCCAAAATATTTTTTAACTACATAAATAGTAAGAAACTAAAAAATGATGGTGTTGGCCCCTTTACAAATAGTCTGGGTGAAATGGTGGATGAGGATGAGGAAAAAGCCAATATGCTAAACGACTTTTTTTCAACAGTATTTACACAAGAAGATCCCATGACAGACAATATGATCAGTGATAACAAAAAGTCTCAATTAAATGTCACCTGCTTAACCCAAGAGGAAGTACGGCATCGTCTAAAAATCACTAAAATTGACAAATCACCGGGCCCGGATGGGATACATCCCAGAGTGCTGCAGGAATTAAGTACTGTCATAGATAGACCATTATTTTTAATATTTAAAGATTCCATAATAACAGGGTCTGTACCACAGGACTGGCGTATAGCAAATGTGGTGCCAATATTCAAAAAGGGGACAAAAACTGAACTTGGAAATTATAGGCCAGTAAGCTTAACCTCTACTGTGGGTAAAATCCTAGAGGGTTTTCTAAGAGATGCTATACTGGAGTATCTGAACAAAAATAACCTCATGACCCATTATCAACATGGTTTTACGAGGGACCGTTCCTGTCAAACTAATCTGATAAGCTTCTATGAAGAAGTAAGTTCTGGACTGGACCAAGGAAATGCAGTGGATGTGGTGTATATGGACTTTTCAAAAGCTTTTGATACGGTGCCACACAAAAGGTTGATACATAAAATGAGGGCAATGGGGATAGGGGAAAATATGTGTAAGTGGGTTAAGAACTGGCTTAGTGATAGGAAACAAAGGGTGGTTATTAATGGAACACACTCAGAATGGGTCACAGTTAACAGTGGGGTACCACAGGGGTCAGTGTTGGGCCCGCTTCTATTTAATATATTTATTAATGATCTTGTAGGGGCATACAGAGTAGAATCTCAATATTTGCAGATGACACTAAACTCTGCAGGGTAATCAATACAGACGAGGACAATTTTATATTACAGGAGGATTTATGTAAACTGGAAGCTTGGGCTGCTAAATGGCAAATGCGTTTTAATGGGGATAAATGTAAAGTCATGCACTTGGGCAGAGGAAACAAAAGGTATAATTATGTGCTTAATTGTAAAACACTGGGCAAAACTGTCACTGAAAAAGACCTGGGTGTATGGGTAGATGACAAACTCACATTTAGTGGCCAGTGTCAGGCAGCTACTGCAAAGGCAAATAAAATAATGGGATGCATTAAAAGAGGCATAGATGCTCATGAGGAGAACATAATTTTACCTCTATACAAGTCACTAGTTGACCACACTTAGAATACTGTGTACAATTCTGGTCTCCGGTGTATAAGAAAGACATAGCTGAACTAGAGCGGGTCCAGAGAAGAGCGACAAAAGTCATTAGAGGACTAAGGGGTCTGCAATACCAAGACAGGTTATTAAACTTGGGGTTATTTAGCTTGGAAAAACGAAGGCTTAGGTGTGATCTTATAATAATGTATAAATATATGAGGGGACAGTACAGAGACCTTTATAATGATCTTTTTACTCTTAGGCCTGAGACTGGGACAAGGGGGCATCCTCTACGTCTGGAGGAAAGAAGGTTTAATCATAATCACAGACGCGGATTCTTTACTGTAAGAGCAGTGAGACTATGGAACTCTCTGCCACATGATGTTGTAATGAGTGAGTCACTACTAACATTTAAGAAGGGCCTGGATGCCTTTCTTGAAAACTATAATATTACCAGTTATACATACTAGATTCTTTGATCGGGCGTTGATCCAGGGAATTAGTCTGATTGCCGTATCTGGAGTCAGGAAGGAATTTTTTCCCCCAATGTGGAGATTAGTGTTGCCACATGGGTTTTTTTTTTGCCTTCCTCTGGATCTACATGTTAGGCTATGGGTTGAACTAGATGGACTTAAAGTCTGCCTTCAACCTTAAAAACTATGTTACTATGTTACTATGTTACATCCTATCCTTTTTAAAATGTGGATCCAAAACTGAATACCAAATCACAGGATTTTATCTCTCTGCTGCTTGACATTGAGCACTGCTGCTCAGCTTACATGTAACCAGAATGCCCAAGTCCTTCTCCTGTGCTGTAGTCCTGAGTGGTGGCCATCCTGCATGTGCAGCCATCATAGTAGCCGGGGACCCAGATGAAGAATGCGCTATGTTTCCTTCACAGTAGTAAACCAATAACCAACGTGTGTTCTGAAGTGATCCCCAAATACTTTGCCAAGGCACTCGGTACTTTTCGCTAACAATCATATGGACTCCCTGCAGATGCCAAACAGAAATGATGAGACACAAATCAATTCACACAACTGGCTTGAAAGGTTAATGGTTTTAAGACTTCCCAGAATAGCTAAGTAATGGCCTATAGGTAATGTCCATCATTTCTCAGAAATTCAGTTAATATGACCACCAGTCACTTTACAACTCAACCCAATGGCTGATAATAAAAGCAAAACAAGGATCAAATGTAAAAAAAAAATTAAATTCTAAAAAATAGAAACTTCTATGTTTAACGGACATTATTTACACAGCAGCAATATATTTTATAAGACTATAGTGGGGAAATTATATAGATTAATTATCATAATAACTGTGAAGTCACAACCATGCCCACTGAAGCTTACAATTAGTGTTGAGAAGATACCAAAATATTCAGGTTCGCATTCCTCGTGTAGAAGACATTGTACTATTTGAGTGCTCATCACGAGTAACGAACCTAATATAAGTCAATTAGTGATGGGCTCCTCCCACACACAGCGTGCCAAAAAACAAGCATTTCCGGAGGAGGGAGGGTGGGCTTGTTATATTGCACAGTGGGGGAAATAAGTATTTGATCCCTTGCTGATTTTGTAAGTTTGCCCACTGACAAAGCCATGAACAGTCTATAATTTTAAGGATATGTTGGGGCTACAGATAAAATAGTCACATAAGAACAGAGTTTGAAAATCTAGAGTCCTTGTGACCGTTAGGCTAGGGTCACAGGTCCGTATTTTAAGTCCTAGCGCTATCCGACAAATCATGGGATCACACTCAGACCAATGTTATTCTATGGGGCCGTGCACAATTCCATTTTTTTTCTCACAGCAAGTAGTCTAAGGAAAAAAAAAATCGCAGCAGGTATGATTTGCACCCATAAATCAGATCACACTCGGCCATGCAAATCAATGGGTCCACGAAAAGAATCAAGGCTGCATTTGGATAATGTTGTCCAATATTCACGGACTGACAGAATGTAAAAGATGGAGAAATATCTTTTCCCATCTCCACATCTATGAAAAATGTAATTTGTCTGAAGGTCAGACATCAAGGAAGACATTAAGGACATAGTTCTAGTCTCTACTGTTACAAGCAAATGCCAACTGTGTAACACAGCCAGGTATTTGTTAGGGCTCAGCTTGTAAGTCTGCTCTGTACATTGAGACCTGACCCAGGAAAAACTCTTAAAAGGGGTAAAAGGGATTGTCCTTTATTTTAATGTCCACTGTTTTGTGACCATTCTTGGGCATTGTGATATGACCAGAGCTATGGGGTACTGAGACATCGGGGCTGTTGAATAGGGAGTCACGGATGGACGGGATTCCGGTGCCATGCCCTGGTGATCGTTTGAAATAGATGATGGGGGAGGAGGGGATATTTACAGGGGATCGTGATGCCACCTGTAGTTCCCGGTAAACTGGTACCGGCGCTGCCAGCCGGCCGCTGAGATGATGGTGGGTGCAGCAGAGTGTGGAGCAGCATCCTACAGGTGGAGCTATTACCTCAGGGCAGCAGTGAAGAAAGTGTGGATGAGGGGAGTAGTTGTACGTGTTGGTGGTTGGTGCTGCAGTTCTTACCCCTCTGCTGAGCTGCTGGTGGTGCTGAGCTCTCCGGGCACCGGCAGAAAGAATAACGGAAACCAGTTCAAGTTTAACTCCACTTTACTGGGTACCGGTAGATGGCAAAACGAGACACGGTACAGTTTGGTTTACAGGGTGGATGTTGCTAGCTCAGGGTCCCCCTTATGGAGTCTCTAGATGTCCTCTGTCTTTGTCTTTCAGGGTCTCCTTTCTTGCTCACTTCTACCACCCTCGCAGAGCTCACCCTCCAGTCCCACGGTCTGTATCTATCAGACAAGGTTTGTGCCCCACCGGTCCGGATAGGAAGCCCGAGAGCGAGAAGGCCTCCGTCCAGAACAGCAATTTATGGCCCTTCTCCTGTAGTGTCTTGAACCGGTTCTCGGTCCTGAGGGGCGAGTTACTTGGTGGCACTGTCAGCAACCCGGTTTCTATGGGCCTGCAGCTCGTCAGTCTGCAGATAGAGCTGAACTGCTGTCTGCCTCGGCTTCCTGCGTTGCCGGTGTTCCCTCAACGCGACCAGCCGAATCCAACCAGTCCTGGTCTGTTGCCTGCAGTTTTGGGCCCCCTACTTAAAGATGGGGCGCCCTCCTGTCAACTGGGCTGTCAGGCCTGACCTTCCTGCCTGCCTTCCCAGCACCGTCTGACTAAAAACTGTCTCTCTCACTACCCTATCCTAGGCTCCACCCCCACCCTCCTGGGACCTACTAAATTACCGACCCCCCTATTCTAAGTGGTGTGGTCCTAAGTGGGTGTAAGTACAGACTCCACAGGTTTAACCCTGAACTTTACAGGGGAAAACACATTTAATATCAAAAGTGCAATACTAACCTGTGGCGCCTAGCCGCAGGGGCGCCACAATTGCATTTGAGACCTTAAATATGAGTTAAGCTGCAGTACCTGGGAGCCAGAGCTGTGCTGTCCTGGTTCTTTTCACTGTTTTCATCCGACCACTTACTGACCGCTTATCAGTGTACAAGGTGGCTGTTAGACCCTCACAAACATTTATTGAAGCATAAGTTTAATCTATGTAAATGGAAGCCTTAAATGTAGCTAGATCTAGTATCAGCCTTTGTCTACATTGCGATGATCATGACACTAATGCCATCCGCTGCGCCAACATCCACGCCGTTGGGGATCCGGTGTGCTCACCTCTCCGGTAGTCCTGTGTAGTCTGCCTAGGCATCTCAGGACTTCCAGGAGCGCAATTAGGTCGCCATGCAGTGGGTGACATGTCCACTATTCTTAAAGGGCCTTACCCAGAAGCACAGAGAATTTAAGCCAGCTTCCCCTAATGGAAGGTGCCAGAGCAACATAGTCTATGCTTAATGATACAATGCTCATTGCTCCCCATTCCCTCTGTTGTTTCCTGAGTCCTGTACTTTATCTAACTAGAGTCTGTTTCCTAGTAGTGTTGTACCCACAAGCATCAGTTTGAAACAGCCCTGAAGCCATTCTTTCTGTGCCAGTCTAAGCCAACTCTGCTGCTGTACCATCTGCACCAGCCTGAACCAGTCCTGCTTCCGTACCCTCTGCCTCAGCCTGAACCAGCCCTGTTGTTGTACCTGCTGCACCTGCTCTACCAGCCATGCAGTCTGCACCTACCGTCACTAGAGACTGTATTTGCCTGCATTCCCATTTCCCTTGGAGTCAGCTGTTGAGCTACTGTGATCCCTTGGAGTAGCACTTGGTGGCTATCTTCCGGCACAAGCCTATCCTCACCATCAAAGGCTCTAGAGAAGACAAGGTAGCTGTTCAGGTACACTCCTCCAGATCGAGATCGATGCCTCAGCCCAGTGGGTCCACTCCCCCACACTCACCCCGGTGAGCGTTCCAGTCATCCATCGTGTGATCTCCAAGACCCATAAGATATTGGCACTGCCTCATTTCTATACACATCTACACTCATCATGGGGAAAAAAACATAAAAAATACTAAGTCCCTTCAGAAAAGGATGATAAGAAATCATCAGTAATCAGTAGGTGAGAGTAGGCCACTTACCGCTGAAGACAATCAGTATCGGCTTTGTTATCAGTGATTGGCTGCAGTGGTCATGTCCCCACCTGAAGAGGAAAACGAGTGAGACCAAGGGTGAATATAGATTTTATTAGTGAATTTCACCGGGTCTAATTGTAAGAGAAAAAGACCCGGCAACCCCTTTGTGTTTAATTTCCCTTTGTCAATGCTTATTTTCATACTAGAGATATACAGAAATTCCCACCGGCTTTGCTGAATGAATGTTCTGAAAGTTGTAAAAAATGAATTCCGTTATACTTGATAAATAGAAATGAAGTGGGAAAATCACAGATGTTGATTAAGGCAAATGATCAAAGAAGAGGAAATGGCAGGAACCCCCTTCGTGAAGAATGTGCTGCCCACGATAATGAATCTTTTTTCAGGATTAGACGTCACGCTGGCACCAGGCAAACACATACGGCACAGAATTATTGGCTCCAGACCTCTTATTATTTCCAAACCATATATAAAGCCTCCTCGTATTTTACTTCTTAACACTTCCCTCTCGCTTTATTTGCTGTGAATATTAAAACATTTTTTACATTCCTCGCAGGGAAACATCACCTTTGTTAAATTTACCATCCTGCCTGTATTATTATTAATATGAATGATAATCGTAAGAAAATCATTCGGTATGGTGCCAAAATAGCTGCACAGCTGCACATATCTTATGCTGTACACCGCTAGCTTTAATTATTCCCTTCTAGTAAATTTAACCAATGCCTAAAATGCCTCCATATCTTAGAGCAGCATAATATATTGTATGTGCAAGTGCGATCTTATCAATCATGGTAGAATGATTGTTTTCTGTACCGATACCAAACCTCTTGTAGGCTATGTGCGCACTTGCCGGCGGGTTGGTCGGCAGCGGCTGGGCGGAACCCGCCAGGAAGCTCCGGCGCCGTCCACCGGCTTCCTGGCGGGTATGTGCGGCGGGAGCCGGGCGGGTGACGGCGGGAGCCGGCGGTTGCCCAGCAGGTTCTCGGCGGCGGATCTGCTGCGGCTGGAAGCAGCACATGATTCTGCTTGCAGCCGCTGCAGAACCGCCGTTTTATAGAACAAGCTCATTCTTTGCTAACCCGCTGGGAAACCTGCGGGTTAGCAACGGATGAGGCTGTGTAAACCGCCGGTGTGTGCACAGCCTTGGTCGGTTTACATTGGTTTTAATGTTAATCCAAACGCCGGTTTGGATTAACATAAATTTACATAAAACTAATGTAAACAAACCGGCGGTTTACACAGGTAAACCGCCCAAAACCCGGCAAGTGCGCACATAGCCGTAGAGCACAATAGCTGGCAGTAAGGGGAGTGTAATAATACCCCCATAGAGCATAACTACATACCGGCACTGGTGCACCATGGAAGCTCCGGTAGAGAATGGCAAACAAGCCTTCTGCACAGCACAGCAATAAAAATAATTGATATGATTTCCTGAGTAAATGAGCATATAGTATTAGTAGTAAGAAATCAGGAAAGCAACAATATAGTGAGTACTACCTTCTGGAAGTACCGGTTCACCTTGTGGAGGTCCAGCTGGTCTAGACTTTAGACAGTGTCACAATTCCTCTGTGCAGTGTGTGTTGGACCCAATAAGAGTTACTACTGTGTTTGATATCTGGTGTGCTGAGCTGTCAGTAGGTGATTGACAGCTCAGGCTTCCATTCTGGTTCTGAGAGATGCTGGGTTGCTCAGGTGTTCCATCTTCCCTGTGATTGCTCAGCTACTTTACTGAGCAGCCTTTACCAGAATTCTGCCAGTGGTACATTCTTTCTTAAGTGATCTGTTGCCTGTATTCTTGTGTATGGTTTTATCTCAATTATTTCACCAGGTCTGTTGCTTGATTACTCTATTGTCTGCTCCCTGTACTTGCTATGAACTCCTGGTATTTTGACCCCTGAACCATGACCTGAATACATCTTTGTTGATTCCCTGAATCCTGTTATAATCTTCTGTAAACCTGACCCTGGACTGTTGCATTACTACATCTCTGTCTACTCCCTGCACACTAGGAGCTCTCTCTTTTGTCCCCTGGGGGTCGTATCTGGCTACCACTGTGCACACGTGGATTGTGGACCCTGAAGCAGCTGTATTACATGCTTCAAACTAGTTGCGTGTCACACAACTGACCCAGGTGAGCAGTGGCGTCTGTCTCATCATTTCTGTGTTACTAGAATAAGACCCTATATTGTGCTTTTGTTTCCTTTTTATAGTTGTTCCAACTAACAGTAATGAGCCTGTAAATCATTGTCCCATCCATTAAGAAGCCTTGAAACATAAAGCAGTGGTGCAGGCTACTGATATTGATGATTTATCCTAAGGATCTAAGTGGAACAAATCAATCAATAACCAACCAGATGTGGTATAAGTTTGAAAAAACTGGGGAATTTGATTAGAATTTTTGGATCAAAACACAATTTTGAGCCACTATATAGGGTTTTCACCTCTCTAGGAGGTGGATACCGATAAACAAAATGGAAGATCAGGGAGGTGAAAACTCCGTGATCCACCCACCATTCAGCCTACGCCTGTGAGTCTGAGGCTCCCTGTAGCCTACACATCACACCTGCTGTGCTGGAGCCTCAGTACCCACAGTGCACGGAACTGAGTAGCACGCTAAGAAAACGAGGCAAAATGAATAATGCTTTTTTAAAAAATTTTAGTAATTGGAGAGAGATCATACTTATTGCAAGACTGGTAGGGGACTGAAGGGTAGTTAGTTGGGGTCAATCATACTGAATGGGGGCGGGTGGAAACAAAATATTAATTAGGTGCTGGTGGTGGCCAATCATACTAATAGTTGGCTTGTGGGGGCCATTATACTAAGCAGGGTCCATAATACTAAGTGGGGCCTGGTGGGAACCATAATACTGAGTGGAGGGCTGGTGGAGGCAATATACTGTGGGGGTCTTTGAAAGTCAGTGTTGGAGACAGTGTGGGCCCTAATTCAGTGTGGACGGATATGTGGAACCTCATAATGAAAATGGAGCTGTGTGGGCATCATAATGACAGACCATCATGCCGTGTGGGGGCTGTTATACTGTGTGGGGGTCTATGGGGATATCACACTATAGGAGGCACTTTAGGGGCATCACGCTGTGCGGATATTATACTGTGTTGGTAGCAATGCAGAGTCATCACGTTCTAAATTGTATGAGTGTGGTGAATTTATGGGGAGATGACTGTGGAGATACCATACTCACTGTATGTATGTGGGTGAGGACATTTTTAAGAGAATCATACCCTATATCGGCCATAAAGCAATATCTCTGATGAGAGCACAACCTGTTTCAATAGGAGCATAGTTACGTTGCACATGCCACGATGCATGTTCTACTCCTGATTTATAAAAGGGGTGAAATATGTGTGGCGCCCCACTGGTCAGGTGTCACAGTTGGGGTACTGCACCCATAAAAGAGTGTGCGGTTATCCCTGTTACAGTGGCAATGCAAGGTTTGTAGGAGGCTCCCACCACGGCACTCCCACACTTGAGCCTAGGCAAATGGTTTGAGCCCAGTCCCTGGGGAGAAGTTAGGAGAGGAGGGAGGCAGAAAAATGGGGAGTTTTAGTTTGCCCCGAGGAGAGAAGAAGAAAGGGAGCCCTGAGAAGAGAAAAAGGGGTTTCCGAGGGAGGAGGCATAGAGAAGAGGCAGAGAGTGGGATCCCCCATACCGGAGCGTCCATACTTCAGGGGAGCCCTGATCCACCCAACAGGGTGCCAGCTCCGAGGACACGGTGCACAGAGTCTAGCCCCTGAGCCGCCAACACCAGCTGTCGCGGGTCAGTCTACCGGTACCGACACCCTGTCCATACAGCACTGCCACACCAGGATTGCCCATTAAAGGTCGAGTCCCCCTTCTTAAGAGCTGGGAAGCACAGGAACTCAGCAGCACCCCAACGTGCCTGGTACTAAGGGGTATAGTCAAGAGAAGGCATACCATGGGAGTCTCCGAGAGATCTTGCAACCTGCTGTGACTACCTGGCTGGCTACCTCACCAAAGGACTGTTTTCCACTGTGAACTGTATTGCCACCAGAACTGTTCCAGTAAAGTACCCAGGTAGAGCGACAGAGTCTCTGTGTGTTTGTCCTAATACTGCATTGCTCATAATTTACTTCTACAGACTGCATCCCCATCATCGGTGCACTACTGCCTCGGGGGCCCAGCTCCACCTGCAGGAAGCTGTTCCATCCAGGCTGCCATACTATTGCCCTCCAGAGGACTGAGGCTGCGCTGGTGTCTAGTCACCAGAATCTGCAGGTGGCGTCACAAACTCTTTATTCCCACTTATACCACTCCTTTTAAAAGCATAGCCACCAAGGCACGGGTCTGGGCAGGCCACCAGTGACATCCCAACCTCAGCAAGGGCCCAGATACCCGAGTACCCCATATACCTTGGGGCGGCACATATGACCCCATAACATATATATTATTTTGGGGAGTGGGCAATTAGAACTTTTGCTATGGGCCCTGTGATTTCTGTGTAAGTCTCTGCCGCCAAGAGCTATATTTCTTAACGATTGCTTTATGAACAACCTCTATTATTATTGGTATGTCCCGCATGTACATAGATAGCTACAAATAGTTATAATGGAGATGAGTTGGGCACCGAGAATCCTTCCTGCTTGCAAAAAAGCAACGTCTAATATTAGAGACATCTCAGAAGTAGCGATGAGTAGTAAGATATTCGGGTTCGGATAGCTCTAACCGAATACTTTGAATGAGTAAGGAATCCAATACAAGTCAATGGGGAGCTCACTTGGATCCGAATACTGAAACAGTTCAAAGTATTCAGTTAGAGCTATCCGAACCCGAATATCTTACTACTCGCTCATCATTAGTCAGAAGGTGTGATTGGTGGGGACCGGTTAACGCTGAGACCCCAATTTGTGTTTATCACATTAAATCTCTGGTGAGTATATGGGCCGTATACTATTCAGGTGATCCAATGAGTCCGATAAAATAAACTAAAATTTCGCTGCAAAATTTTGACCGCTGTGGACTCTGCCGGCCTTGAAGTTGTAAGATTTTTTCTTAGGCAAGGTCCGGTTTGGGGTTGTCCGGTGTAAACCAGACAGCCCTGGATCGGTTTTTGGCCCCGTAGTAGCCTATGGGGCCGGATGGAGCCGGATGGTAGCTCTCTGCCATCCGGTTGCCATCTCTCCGGATGGATCCGGGAGAATTCGGATTATTCTCACTGGACACAAAAAATGTTGCTTGCAATGTATTTGTGTCCGGGGAGAAAAATCACCCCAAAAAGCCGGATCCCGGATTTGCCCGGATTGTCCCGGATTCTCCCGGATCCGGGGCAATCCGGTTCTCCCTAACATGGGAGCCTATGGGGCCGGATTGCCCCGGTCCGGGTGAATCCGGGAACCGGATACCGGCGGCTGCACGCTGCTGTTGTTTCAGGACCGCGGCTAACTCCATGGTAGCCGCGATCTTGAAAAATCAGCAGCTACGGCTGCAATTACAGCCATCCGGCTGCACACAGGACCGGAGGGCACATTTGGCCCTCCGGTTCTGTGTGCTGATCTGGTCCGGGGCTGTCTGGTTAACACCGGACAGCCCCGGACCGGACCTTGCCGTATTGTGAAGCCTGCCTTACTCTATTTGTTATTTTGGTATAGTAGACTGTGTCTCGTCACTTCATACCGATATATAGGACCCAGGCTAAAGACGGGACAAGTCTTCTCTCTGCTAATGATACATTCCATCAATAATGTATTTGTTCAAAATGTCATCGAAAATGTAATGTCTCCAAAAAGTATTAAATACTCTGTGAAATGTGGCGGTTCCATTACAGTACAGTCATTCTTAATCTAACCTGCCAGTACATTAGAAACCTAATGAATAAATAAAAGAGATCTTAAAAGAAGTTCAATCCTTCTTCAGAGGACGATGCTTCATACTGAAAGGAAATCTGACTGCAAGAAATAGTCTATGGCTGGAAATGTTATACTCGGGTGTTTTGACTCCTGACAAAACGAGACAAGAATCCAATCAACTATTTTCTTGTCAACCAAAACAAATATCGGTAAAGACGTCCCAGGGTAACAAACTAAAAAAGTTCTGTAACTCGAATTGGTATGGAAGATGGAACAGGATTGGTAAAAAAAAAAAAAAATACCCAATACCTCTTGGCAGGCCTCTTCGACTACTACTTTCCCTGCCATCCAGTCCTCACTCTGTGTCACGTGTAGGCTGCTTTGCAGTTTAATATGTTTAATTTCTGTGGGTAACTTTGGAGTTAATGTCAGAAGCTGCTGCTGTCTATGGGGTTTTGTGGCTGTTCAGTTGAGGGGGTGTACCTGGTTATGCCCTTTGTCTTTAACCCTGTCACCACCCGGCAATTTTTCATTTTGGTTTTTTGCTCCCCTGCTTCCAAGAGACATAACATTTTTATTTTTCCGTCAATCTAGACATATGACAGCTTGTTTTTTGCGGAATAAGTTGTACTTTCAGATGCAATCATTTATTTTACCATATAGTGTAGAAGAAAATTGGAAAAAATTCCAATTGCGGTGCAATTGCAAAAAAAAGTGCAATTACACATTAGTTTTTGGGGTTTTATATTCACCATGTTCACTATACGGTAAAAACTGACATGTCGGTGTGATGCCTCGGGTCGGTACGAATTCGTAGATACTAAACATGTATACTTTACGGTTATCTAAGTGGTACATAAAAAAATTCAGAAGTTTGAAAAAAAAAAAGAATTCCACTTTCTGCACCATGTTCTGTGACCCGCAGCGTCCTCATTTTTCGGGATCTGGGGCTATTTTTTGTGTCTGAGCCGATGTTTCTAATGATACAATTTTTGGGTGGATACATTGTTTTGATTGCCCATTATTGCATTTTATTGCAATGTTGCAGCTACCCAAAAAAATTATTTGGGTATTTGGACATTTTTTTCCGTTACGCAGTTTACTGATTAATTGATTTTATACTTGATAGATCGGGCATTTCTGAATGTGGCAATACCAAATATGTGTATTTTTTAATTTTTTTTAATAGTTTTATATTGAATGGGGAAAAGGTGGGTGATCATTTCAATTTTTGTAGGTTTATTCATATTTTTTTTTTTTTAATAATTCTTTATTTTACAGTGCCCCATAGGGCTCCACAGTGCTGCAGTGTCCGATCGCTTGTGCCATGTCCCAATGAGCTGCAGTACATCGGGACATGGCACATACTTTACTTTCAGTGGTTGGCAGCACTTGCCAACCACTGACAGGAAACGAATCCTGATAGCTTATGAGGTCACACCAGGACCCCAGGCTATCAGGTACTGAACGGAGATCCCGCGGGATCTCTGATCTCAGCAGGGAACGGCTGCGCTTTTGGATCCCACTGTCAGTGAATAGCAGCGCGATCCAAGGGGTTAATAGCACCGATCGGATGATGAGATCAGATGAGATGTGAGGGGAATGATGTGCGTTCCATGTCAATTTCTGGTGATACATTTCCTAAGTTCCTTTTTAAAACACTCCTTATCTTTGCCAAACTTTATCGTTGTTTGATCTAGTTTTTTTCCTGTAAGAGAAGCAGTACAGATATATATGGCTGTGTCTTAGGCTGCTTTCACATAACGATTTTAGCATTTCCGATGCTGTCCGATGAAAATCGGACAGCATCGGACCGATTTTCGGACCCCATGCAGCCCTATGGGCATCGGACCGAATCGGATGTGCACTAAATGCCATCCGATCTGGTCCGATCCGAATCTGTCCGATTTTTTTATCGGTGCAAAAATCGGAGCTAGCTCCGATTTTTGCACCGAAAATAAAATCTGACAGATTCGGATCGGACCAGATCGGATGGCATTTAGTGCACATCCGATCCGACCCGATCAATTTAACATGGGGCCCTATGGAGAAGGGTCCGAGGAAACATCTCATGTCTCCTCGGACCGATTTTAGTGTACTGAGCATGCTCAGTACACTAAAATCGCTCCAAAAGTGAATGAATGGGTTAATTCAAAATAAAAAAATCTATGCTCACCTGTCCACGAGGCCCCCGACGTCTCCCGGCATCTCCGGTGTCTCCAGGTATCTTGCCGTCTGTGCTGATAAGACCTGCCGTGATGTCACAATCACATGACTGCCAGGAACCAATAACCGGCAGTCATGTGATTGTGACATCACGAGATTTCCTGGCAGCACAGAAGACAGAACAGCAAGGCACCGGAGACGCGCGGGACCGTGCAGGAGTCGTGGACAGGTGAGAAAGGAGAGGAGGAGGAGGACAAGAGGAGGAGGACAAGAGGAGAGGAGGAGGACGCATAGGAGGACCGGGGGCCAAGAGGGGAGACACAGGGGATGAGAGGACCGGGGGCCAAGAGGGGAGACACAGGACCGGGGCCAAGAGGGGAGACACAGGGGATGAGAGGACCGGGGGCCAAGAGGGGAGACACAGGACCGGGGGCCAAGAGGGGAGACACAGGGATGAGAGGACCGGGGGCCAAGAGGGAGACACAGGGGATAAGAGGAAAGGACCGGGGGCCAAGAGGGGAGGACCGGGGGCCAAGAGGGGAGACACAGGGGATAAAGAAGAGGACCGGGGGAGAGACTGACAGCTCTCAGGGAGCGATCTGACAGGAGGGCAGGCATCCTATTTTCTGTCGGAATCGGATGCCTATTTGGCACCCGATTCCAGGCATTAGAAGAATCCGATGCTGTCCGATTTATATCGGACAGCATCGGATTTTACAAAATCGTTATGTGAAAGTAGCCTTATTTTAACCCTATTAAAATAACTTTCACACATGGCGAGGATGTATATTTAGGGGTGAGGGAGGAATGAGAGCTGTGGTTATACACTCAATCCGTGGATTTGGCCACTGAAACTGCATTTTTATAGTAACGCCATGTCACCCTGTGACTATAGGGAAGAATGGAATCAGGGGACCTTAATTGACCCTCACACAAGGGGCCCCTAGGCTATCGCTGTCCCCAAAATTACCCCTGAAGGTGGAGATGCCTGGGTCTCGTACCTTACCATACTCCTAGATACGACTCACATAGATGTCCCCCTTCCTTCCTCAAGGGAGTGAAGGGTAGAAGTGCAAGGCAACACACAGACACACAGGCAAGGAAACAAATAATAAAGGTCTCCAGTAAGGAGCTTCACTGCTGCAAAAGGAACGGATATCTCATCTGTACAGAGATGAGCTTCCTCCATGTGGTCAGTATATAGAAACTACATCCAGCATGGAGTAAAGCCAGGGGCGCTTAAATATAGAGGAAGGGAGAGATAATCACAAGCTACAGCTGGGACAAAGGCTAAAAGAACTCTCAGCCAGCAGCTAAAGGGTTCTTAACACCTTCAACATAAAAATAAAAATACATGTAAAAGATAACAGTCAAGTATTCTCCACAAAGGACCTGCGATCAATTATAAGTTGGACCTCGTGATCCCTGGTCCTCCAGAGGTAACATCAGGATGCCGCACACTCATCACACCCTAATGCCACATAATTCAAAGTGATTACATGAGATGAGACTGTGGTGGAGCAGTAAAGTCAAGGCCAGGGTTGTGAAATGATACCCTATTTGCTATAATCTAACCTTACCTTCTGCAAAATTGACCTAGTTTTGTCAGAGCTGTTGCTTCTGTTCCATGTAGTGGGTTTATACTACTTTTAAGATTACTTTTCACCTTCTACCTGGCATGTATAACAGCAAAATATCTATTTCCCACAAATACCGTTATGTCTAACCTTTTCCTTGGGTTTTTATTGGAGGCATTTTTCATACGGATTTTTACTTTTCCAGCCAGCAGCTATGGCACATTTTAGAGGGAATTTTATTATTTAGAGTTATAGCTGTTATATTTAATAGAATTTATTGTTGAAGATATTTCCAAAGGAAACAAAGTTACAAAACGTGAAGTGCGGGGAAAGAAAAACTGCTGCTCTCCAGATGTTACAAAGGAACAAATCTCAGCATTTCCAAGCAGTCAAAGGGTGACGAATCCCTTCACAATAACTAGAGGACCCCAGGGGGTCACAGAGAACGGCTGGGGGAACGGAGGATGAGATATCATACAAGGGACTGGAAAATGACAAAATACAGAGCAGGAAAATAGTGAAAATAATGCAATTCTCCCATTGTTTTTTGGATTTTTGTTTTTAAGGGATTAATTGTGTTATAAAAATGGAAAAAGGACCGCATTGTATGATTCACCTTTTATTATTATTATTATTATTATTATTATTGTGCCATTTATTCCATGGCACTTTACATGTGAAAAGGGGCATACATAGACAAATACAATAGTAATGAAAAACATAAGGCACAGAGAGGTACAGGAGGAGGGAGAACCCTGCCCCCAAGGGCTCACAATCTGCAAGGGATGGGTGTGGCTACAGTAAGGGAAGAGAGAAGACCCTGCCCATGAGGACTCACAGTCTACAAGGGATGGGTGAGGAGAGAGGACCCTGCCCATGAGGGCTCACAGTCTACAAGGGATGTGTGAGGATACAATAGGTGAGGAGAGAGGACCCTGCTTACGAGGGCTCACAGTCTACAAGGGATGGGTGAGGATACAGTAGATGAGGAGAGAGGATCATGCCCATGAGGGCTCACAGTCTACAAGGGATGGATGAGGATACTGTAGGTGAGGAGAGAGGATCATGCCCATGAGGGCTCACAGTCTACAAGGGATGGATGAGGATACTGTAGGTGAGGAGAGAGGACCCTGCTTACGAGGGCTCACAGTCTACAAGGGATGGGTGAGGATACAGTAGGTGAGGAGAGAGGATCATGCCCATGAGGGCTCACAGTCTACAAGAGATGGATGAGGATACAGTAGGTGAGGAGAAAGGACCCTGTCCATGAGAGCTCACAGTATACAAGGGATGGGTGAGGATACAGTAGATGAGGAGAGAGGATCATGCCCATGAAGGCTCACAGTCGACAAGGGATGGATGAGGATACTGTAGGTGAGGAGAGAGGACCCTGCTCACGGAGGCTCACAGTCTACAAGGGATGGGTGAGGATACAGTAGGTGAGGAGAGAGGATCATGCCCATGAGGGCTCACAGTCTACAAGGGATGGATGAGGATACTGTAGGTGAGGAGAGAGGATCCTGCTCACGATGGCTCACAGTCTACAAGGGATGGGTGAGGATACAGTAGGTGAGGAGAGAGGACATGCCATGAGGCTCACAGTTACAAGGGATGGATGAGGATACAGTAGGTGAGGAGAAAGGACCCTGTCCATGAGAGCTCACAGTATACAAGGGATGGGTGAGATACTGTAGGTGAGGAGAGAGAACCCTTCCCATGAGGGCTCGCAGTCTACAAGGGATGGGTGAGATACAGTAGGTGAGGAGAGAGGACCCTGCTCATGAGGGCTCACAGTCTACAAGGGATGGGTGAGGATACAGTAGTTGAGGAGAGAGGACCTGTCCATGAGGGCTCACAGTCTACAAGGGATGGGTGAGGATACAGTAGGTGAGAGAGAGGACCCTGTCCATGAGGGTTCACAGTCTACAAGGGATGGGTGAGGATACGTAGGTGAGGAAGAAGATCCTGTCCATGAGGGTTCACAGTCTACAAGGGATGGTGAGGATACAGTGGGTTGAGGAGAGAGGACCCTGTCCATGAGGGTTCACAGTCTACAAGGGATGGGTGAGCATACAGTAAGTGAGGAGAAAGGAACCTGCCCCTCACCACCTGGAAAAAGGTAAAAGAGACTCTGGGAGAGGGAATAAGGGTCACCACTTAAAGTAAATGTCATTTCATCGAAAAGAAAAAAACAATATTGCACTGGTTGTTAATGATGGGTCAAATAGCAGATAAGATAATCGTTTTTTCTGCCATATAACTTATTTTCTCACATTTTTCTGTGCTATTTTGAAAAACATCATTTTCTGTCTGTGTGGGCGTGACCAGCAGCTCATAGGGATTAGTTCCAAGTGATGTGATAGCAGAGAAAGGGACAAGACAGATCCTGAGCTGTGTGGGTTAACAGACATTGTGATACATCTTTCTGGCAGAAAATAGTCTGACCTGATCCTGATCTCTGACCTTGTTTAGCAACTCTAGGCTCCTTCAGAGCAATCTAATATAATGTTACAGGTCAGTTTGCACTGAAGATGGCTATGACTGATAAAAAAAAAAACGTGTGTTTGCTTCACACACAGTGCAGCAGGGACACTTTATAAAAGGATTATGAGTGGTTTGCAACCAGAATTTTCTAATGAAGTATTTTAGAAAGTTTATTAAAATCACTTTTCTACATTATTATCAAATAAAAATTAAATGGAAGTTATGCTTTAATGCTCACCTGAGTCAGAACTCTGAGCTTTCTATTGTCCTTAGATGGGTCCTTTCCACTGTGTGCGATCATGTGTCTAGACCCTGATGATAGGGAGAGGGTTCACCACTTAACACTCACCTGAGTCTGAACCCTGACCTCCCTATCAACCCTAGATAGGTTTTTCCCCCATGTGTGATCATGAGTCTAGACCCTGGTGATAGGGAGAGGGAAGATGGGTCCCCCTTAACACTCTCCTTCATCTGAACCTGAGCTCCCTATATTCCCTATATAGGTCCTTCCCCCTATTCATGATCACGTACCTAGGCCCTTGCTGCCCTTTGAAATGCACTGACTAACACATAGGGCAGCAGGACGCTAGTCTTACGACTATGATAAGGCAACACGAGGAGAGAGACAAACTAGAGGGAACACCACAAACAAAATAACTCCATGGGTTCTCAAGAAAAGGATTCCACAGCTTCCACTGGAACAGCTTCATTGGAGAGGTCAGCATAGAAGACCTATAACTGGCATAGGAGAGCTTGTAGTAAGTTTATATAGAGTAAAGGAGCGGTCATAGGGTGCAGCAGTGGATATTATAGCTACAAGGATTCTTAAAAGGAAATTGTAACCTCTTCAGCACTGAAAATAAATAATTTGATTTTACTATGATATTAATCACCAAGCGGGCTCTAAAGATGACCTGCAATCAGCTTAACGATATGACTTTCTGTGATGAATTTGCTATCAGACCTGGCAGCTCTCTATCACCCCACTTATACTCAGGACAGTCAGGGAACTGCCTGAAGATAGAAGAAGGACTGCAGCTGCCCTGTCAGTTCTGGTTTATTAAGGCATCCTCAGTGAGGGTGGTATTGCTTCCCAGTCCCAGGCCAGAAGTACATATAATAACTTCCACCCCGTCACTGATAGAAGTCCTGAATAACACAAGCACCTATTGCTGCCACAGTTTCTGGTTTGAATAAGCCCGCTCCATGATCAGGATTATGCCAGGGTCAGAAACCAACCCAGATAGCGTATAATGTAGAATGAGCACACGGATGTGTGGATTTCGTAATCGAGACAAAAGAGCAACCCAAGATAAATTATAGGTTTAATCACAGTGGGTACATTAGAATAATTATATACAGATGAGTTATACAGATATTACAGATGTTATAGTCAGTTATGTAAATAAAAGATAAATAGAGTACACGAAGATATACAGACAAATGTAGTTCAGTTACCGGTTTCCTTGCTGCTTGTAGCCACACAGGGGCAGTGTTGAGCTACCGGATTCCCTTGGGTATACTCTGACGCATGATGTAATGGGGTCCTCCTTAAAATAATACAAAGAGTGAGGGGTCAGGCCACAGTTTTATACCCTAGGCAGCCACTCCCAAGTTGCTCCGTTCCGTCTCTGGGTGGTCTTGGACTCTCTTCCGTTGTATGTTTGCACTAACATATTATGAGAGCCTATAAACGGCCATAAAAGCCCCCGGAGTGTCCGAGAGGAGCTGTTCTGGTCTCATTGGATTTTGCAGATTCTCTCATGCTTTAATTTAAACATGGCTTCTCTAGCAGACTCCTAGTCACCATTCTGTGGATCTCCTCAACACACGGTGCTAGTGTGAATGGTGAGGGATGGGGAGTGTGCAGCTGGCAGTCACAATTCCAGTGCTGTGAGCTGTAGGTGGCCAGCACCTATGGACAATTAATAATTTGGAATAATGATTCTGGCATCTGAATTTGCTGACAGGATTCCAGTAGAGTCTGCAGGTTTCCCACCCCCTTTTCCTCTGGTTAACGAGCTGGGACAATGGCCTTCCTGTCTTCTGTGGCCACTCAAAGCAGGTCCCTTTTGTCATGAGACCATTTGGCTAGGAAGAGGATATTGTGGTTCATGAAGTTTATTAACAGGACCATTTGCCCAGGAAGGTGCTTTTTTCTTGGAGAGAGGTGAGAGTGAAAAACTGAACCAAACGACAGGTATAGGAAAATTGGGATTTGGGCTTGAATAATATGGCAGAATATATCCCTTTTTCCTTACACCTTCTGATCCCAGAGGTCTCAGCAGGGTGCAAAACTATTGACAATGGGTGATGAGTGATTCCATCCATGCTCTCAATATTGCATTTACCCACATGACTTCTCCATTGCTGCTCCTTGACAGCTGGCATTTCTGCATCAGTGCGGACAATAGCTATAAGAATTCAGCACATGCATAGATGCAGGTAGCAGAATCTCTGTAGCGGCTGGTGAGGTGGTAATGGTAAGTTACTTGATCTCAACCATCTTAAAAGCCATAGATGTCTGCTGTTTACAAAGTCAATCAGGGGGCACAGGGGGTCTTGAAATACACCACTTAGGTAAACAATGGTGGAATATAGAGTTGCCTGTGTAAGAAAATACCTATTTGCAGTATTCTTGTAATTTGACCAGAAAGTGGTTGATATATTCAGAGAATATTTCCCCTCTCCTTATGTCTAGATCTGATCAACCGTTTTATTAAAAAGCACATAGAGGAGACTGGAACTCTCAGTCATGATCTGCAATGAGCCTCAAATCCATTTTTAAAAAGTTTGTCCTGACTCCTTGGCTGATCCCAGTGCATAATGTATTTCACAGCAATAAAAAGTATTGCTCATATTTATGAGAGCGCTGTGTGGCTGGAGGACGTGATTTGCGCCTCTTTGTTATGTCCCTTTCTGGAAAGTCTGCAAATCACCCGCCCTGAGGAGATCAGTAGGGAGTCAGCACAAGTGCTGGGAACTGCTGCATTCTTCATACCTTTATTACAAAGCCTGAACTGACGGGACTCTAGGCGCCTGAAGTCAAGTCTGCCAAAATTTCAATAATTTTTTTTTACTAGCTTTGTCATAAAGGTATAAAGAATGCATAAACTCATTCCAAAAAGTACATATAGGGATATCGGGTAGAAGAGAGTAAATGATTCCCTCATTTTAGGGGTTCCAACCTGCAATATTATATCAAATTGTCCAGAAGTAAAGTATTATTAATACTACTTTATCTCTATCCATAAATCCAATGGGAAATTCCATCTTAAAGGTGTATTCTGAATCCCTTTAATTACCGTAGTTTGCTTGAAAATAAGCACATTTGGGATCATCTTGCTCTTTCTATCTGATGTCATTATGCTGCAATGAGAGCTTTTGTCTTACATTATGTAGAGCTGATTTCCACAAGTGCCTTACCAGACTGGAGAGTTTGCAGTAGTTACATTCAAGAAGAAGAGTTAACTCCTAACATGCCAGCTTTCCTAATAATGGCTTCCACTGTCTAGAGCTGTGTGCTTGTTAAAATCCCATCATCTCTATGGGTAAACATAACGAAAGTAGATTAGAATCTGAACTGTTTCTAATCGCTGAATGTGTTACAGCAGAATTTGTTCTTAAGGCTATAGTTCTACTAGCTATACTACAGCTGCGCCTGATCAGAAGTGAAGAATAGCCATCTTTTGCACTTCTGATCATACGCTTTGTACCTCTCTGAAACTTAGACGCATACATCTGGCCTTAGCAAGCTCAATGATGTGAATGAGTAAAGCTTGGGTGCATGTGAGAGGTTTGTAGGGGGCTGGTGATCAGGCTGGGTCTTCCAAATCATGTTATCATGCCCATAGGCGCATACTCATAAGGTAGCTATACTCCTGCATTGTTTACAGGTGTAATAAACATATGATAATGATTATGTGTGGTTGTTTGGTTTAGCATGATGGTCTGCTCATTTGTTTGCACTGACTTAGTTCTCCCTTTGTGAGACTCCCATACTGTCAGACCTTGGTGCATTATCTGCAAACACCGTTTCCTTATTTTGTTATAAATATATACATGTTTCTCTACTTATTCTGTGGTAGTCATGGAGAGGTGCCTATGAGACACACCTATTACTAACCAAGCAAAAAGCAAAAAAATACACAAAAATACTTTATTTCAGAAAACACTCCTGGACTCTTTCCTTGGTTCACAATACATTAAAAAAAACAAAAAAACATACACGTCTAACGTAGTCCATGGACTCCGACAAAGACCACAAATGGAAACCGGAAAGACATAAAAGAGAAAAAGAAAGACAAGTGACTGTCACTTGTTTACCATTTTAATAGAAAGCAAAGTTCCCACGCAGATCCAACTTATGGTGGGTTTACACACACCAATTTATCTGTTCAATATCTGAACAGATCTTGGCTGCAGTGAAATCATGGATACATTGCCCATGTTGTACACAGCCACAAAATGGAACTATGTGTCCATGATTTCACTGCAACCAGAGATCTGTTCAGATATTGAACAGATAAATTGGTGTGTGTAAACCCACCATAAGTCTAGCGGTTCTCACAACATTCCTCGATTGTGAAGATCAAAGGCCATAAAGCCTCATTCTGAAGTTCCATGGTCTTAGAGCAGCAGCCATTCCCAAGTCCTGCTGCACTCTTTGTGACCTAGAAATTCGGATGAGCTGTGAAGTCAGTATCATTACTGTTCATCAAAGGCACTGGGTCTCAAGCAGCGCAGTGTGACCTGGTGACCCAGCGACCCTGAATAGTGGTAACATTACTGATGTCTCGTGTGTGGTGACATCATTCTTCAGATGTTTCTGCTCACTCTGCACTCTGGACTATGTTGAAGCAGTATGGGAATTTTTCTTTTCTTTTGAATAAAGTGGTGAATGAGGGTTAGTGTCTTGTTTTATTTCTCTGTGTTGGTATATTTGTGTTTTTCATTCAGATTTCCTTTTTAGGACTATGGTGGATACAGTAGACTATGGCAGATTACCTGGACTACTTCAGACCCGCATGAGTGTTTTTTTGTTAATAAAACGGTGAGAGTTTCAGGGAGTGTTTATTCAAAGGGACACTGTCAGGTCATTTTTCAGTATGATACCTTTTAACAACTTATAAAATCATTATTCTACCCTTTGTAGTTTCCATTTTATCAGCTTTTTTAGACCCTGCAGGGAGCTGCTGCATTAGTCCTCTATATTATAAGCACAGGGGAATAGTTCGGCTGTGTTATAAACTGTCATTTAGTATGCATGCTTTCTCAGCTGCTCCCTCCTCCCTTTGCTCAGTGCAGTGTGGTTTCAGTTTGAATAGGAGCTTCTGTTCTTTTGAGGACAAGGAGGGAGAGAGCTATTGCAGGTCTTCCTTATCTGTAGATATCTGTATATGTAGACTCCACTTGTATCTGTATGCAGGCATCCTGCTGTGCTGTGACAGATTCTGTATTTTATTTGGCCTCCCCACCACTGATCTCCTGACCAGTAAAGTGATGTGAATATGTGACATGAATATTCATCCTATGGGAATGGACGGCAGAGAACTAAATGATCACTAATGGCCACTTTACACGCGGCTACATTTCTAGCTTATCCACAGGTAACTTACTGGCTGCAGTGAAATCATGGAGACATGGTTCTATCTTGTTGCTGTGTACAAATGGAATAATGTCTCCATGATTTCACTGCAGCCAGTAAGTTACCTGTGGATAAGCTAGAAATGTAGCCGCGTGTAAAGTGGCCATTACTGTGATTGACAGATGGAATGAATCTCTTTATTTGAAGTTTACAGAAGATAGGAGGGACATATAAATAAAAGAAATACATGAATAGAAAAGAAAGCTTAGAGAAAGGAATTAGAAAATGATAGCAGATACATATGGATTTTTGACCTGATAGATTTCCTTTAAGTAGAGTATTTTTGTGTGTTTTTCTTTTTACTAACTGTATTTTTAATAGTGGTGTCTGATAGATAACTCTCCATTACTAACACACTAACACCAAGGTTTGAAGTCAGCCGACACTGCACAGTTGACATCAACCCTAAACATCGTTAACCCGATTGCCACTGCACCAGGGCAATTGGGAAGAGACAAGTCAAAGTACCACAATTGGCACATTTGTGCTGCTCCATTCCTGGGGTGGCTGTGGGCTGATATTTTTAAAGTGATCCTGACCTCACAAATTGCGTCCCTGTGCTGTTTAAACCTGTCCCTGCAGCACCTTAAATGCTTCCCAGACATCCCTTTCTCTCTAAATATCACTTTGGCAAAGTTTGTAAAATCATCTTACATTTTATGAAATCTGCGGCTTCCCAGACACAAAAGGCGTGCCTGCTTGGCGCTCCCCACCGCCACCGTCATGATTATTCACGCCCCGCTGGGCGTGCTGCAGAGAGTGGAGCCGCGTCCTCTCCTATGATGGGCGGTATTCCCAGTATGACGAAAATCTTGTCATATCCGGGTTTACTACGTCAGTACACCCATAACTGGCTAGAACCGACTTCGCACATGCGCATTCGCCGCACGAAGTCGGAAGTACACCCAAATGGGTGTACTGACGTAGTAAACCCGGATTTGACGAGATTTTCGTCATACCGGGAATACCGCCCATCGTAGGAGAGGACGCGGCTCCACTCTCTGCAGCACGCCCAGCGGGCGTGAATAATCATGACGGAGGCGGTGGGGAGCGCCAAGCAGGCACACCTTTTGCGGCTGGGAAGCCGCAGATTTCATAAAATGTAAGATGATTTTATAAACTTTGCCAAAGCGATATTTAGAGAGAAAGGGATGTCTGGAAAGCAGTTAAGGTGCTGCAGGGACAGGTTTAAACAGCGCGGGGACACAATTTGTGAGGTCAGGATCACTTTAAGCTGGGAAGAGCTGAATAAACATGGACGTTCCCAGCATGATAATATCAGCTCATAGCTGTCTGCTTTACCTTTGCTGGTTATCAAAATGGCACGTTTTTTTTTATTTTATTATCTCATTATATTTTGTCAGGGGGTTATATGTTATTATGTCTGCCTTTCTGTCTATATGTCTATGTCTGTCTGTCTATATGTCTGTATGACTATGTCACAGACAGAAGAGGGCCCAGTGCAAGAACAATATATGAGCCCTCTGGAGTCCAAGAGCTCCTCTGCTTTGGATGTAGAAATGGGCCCCTGTGCGGCCGCACAAGTTGCACCAAAGATATGTCCGCCCCTTTATCTATGTGTCTATCTTTTTCTATTTTATATTATTCATCTCTATGGCATTCATTGATATCTAAAAATGTTAGAAAAACGCATGCAGAAAGGCATCGAAAACGAACATTTTTTCCCGCTTTGATTTCTGCCCAGTGATGCGGAATTGGTGCAGAAATTTCTGCAACCAAATACTCAATGTGTGCACAGCCCCTAAATCAGAGAATTAGGTAGAGACAACCGCTGCTGGTTCCCTCTAAATAGAGGCGCAAATGTAAGGTTTTCAGACTTCTACTGTCGCTCATCTACAATTTCAAAGTCATTACCCACCACAACGACTCTCCCGAAAATGTTGTGATATCTTCAGCATCATCACATGGAGCCAGAATTAGTTTTCATTTGGTTAAAATCTAACCACAGGCTATGAGAATAGCAGCAACTGAGTAATGCCGGTGATTGTAGAACTAATTAGCGCCCAGATGAGTCTTATAAAAACAGCATTTAAACAGCCAGACTCAATTAGACTTGAAGTCTATTTGTGAAGCGAGGAGAGCGCTCTCTGCTCATAAAGTGCATTATATTCCGCATAGTAAATTGCATGGACAGTCCGGAGACTTTACTGGTGAAAATAATCATTATTAGGTTTTACCGGTTCCCTGAACTAAATCAAAATTCTCAAATGTAATTAAGGAAATTCACTGACTGCAGAGTTGGTGTCAGGGGCGACTGTTCTGAATTTTATGTGCTCAGCTTAATTGCTTCGATTTTGTCATTAAGCAATGAGCGGCTGTAAAGAGCAAATTTATCTCTTCTGTCTCTAAAGTTTGAGAGTTTAAAGTGGATCTTCTATCAGGTCCTAATACTTTGTATCACTGCAGAGTTGACCCTATGTATCCAACAGCCATTAGTCCCATAGTATTTCATGGTATTTACCAGTAAAGCAAAGAATGTGCATCCTAAATACTTTAAGGAGTTATGCCCAAATAATTTTACCTGTGTAATGTATGTGTCCGACCATACAGGAACAGGTCTGATATATCACAGCTCCTGGACTAGGGAGGAAGTTACAGACATTACAGCAGGGATCACAGAATATAAGAGTATAATTACAGCCGGGGATCATCACAGAATATAAGAGTATACAGACATTACAGCTGGTGATCACAGAATATAAGAGTATACAGACATTACAGCCGGGGATCACAGAATATAAGAGTATACAGACATTACAGCCGGGGATCACAGAATATAAGAGTATACAGACAATACAGCTGGGGATCACAGAATATAAGAGTATACAGACATTACAGCTGGGGATCACAGAATATAAGAGTATACAGACATTACAGCCGAGGATCACAGAATATAAGAGTATACAGACATTACAGCTGGGGATCACAGAATATAAGAGTATACAGACATTACATTCAGGGATTACAGAATATAAGAGTATACAGACATTACAGCTGGGGATCACAGAATATAAGAGTATACAGATATTACAGCCAGGGATCACAGAATATAAGAGTATACAGACATTACAGCGGGGATCACAGAATATAAGAGTATACAGACATTACAGCTGGGGATCACAGAATATAAGAGTATACAGACATTACAGCTGGGGATCACAGAATATAAGAGTATACAGACATTACAGCCGGAGATCACAGAATATAAGAGTATACAGATATTACAGCCAGAGATCACAGAATATAAGAGTATACAGACATTACAGCTGGGGATCACAGAATATAAGAGTATACAGACATTACAGCTGGGATCACAGAATATAAACGTATACAGACATTACAGCGGGATCACAGAATATAAGAGTATACAGACATTACAGCCGGGGATCACAGAATATAAGAGTATGCAGACATTACAGCTGGGGATCACAGAATATAAGAGTATACAGACATTACAGCTGGGATCACAGAATATAAGAGTATACAGACATTACAGCTGGGGATCACAGAATATAAGAGTATACAGACATTACAGCGAGGATCACAGAATATAAGAGTATACAGACATTACAGCTGGGGATCACAGATATAAGAGTATACAGACATTACATTCAGGGATTACAGAATATAAGAGTATACAGACATTACAGCTGGGAATCACAGAATATAAGAGTATACAGATATTACAGCCAGGGATCACAGAATATAAGAGTATACAGACATTACAGCCGGGGATCACAGAATATAAGAGTATACAGACATTACAGCTGGGGATCACAGAATATAAGAGTATACAGACATTACAGCTGGGGATCACAGAATATAAGAGTATACAGACATTACAGCCGGAGATCACAGAATATAAGAGTATACAGACATTACAGCCAGGGATCACAGAATATAAGAGCACACAAACATTACAGCTGGGGATCACAGAATATAAGAGTATACAGACATTACAGCTGGGGATCACAGAATATAAGAGTATACAGATATTACAGCAGAGATCACAGAATATAAGAGTATACAGACATTACAGCTGGGGATCACAGAATATAAGAGTATACAGACATTACAGCTGGGGATCACAGAATATAAACGTATACAGACATTACAGCGGGGATCACAGAATATAAGAGTATACAGACATTACAGCGGGGATCACAGAATATAAGAGTATGCAGACATTACAGCTGGGGATCACAGAATATAAGAGTATACAGACATTACAGCTGGGGATCACAGAATATAAGAGTATACAGACATTACAGCCGGAGATCACAGAATATAAGAGTATACAGACATTACAGCCGGGGATCACAGAATATAAGAGTATACAGACATTACAGCCGGGGATCACAGAATATAAGAGTATACAGACAATACAGCTGGGGATCACAGAATATAAGAGTATACAGACATTACAGCCGGGGATCACAGAATATAGAGTATACAGACATTACAGCTGGGATCACAGAATATAAGAGTATACAGACATTACAGCCGAGGATCACAGAATATAAGAGTATACAGACATTACAGCTGGGGATCACAGCATATAAGAGTATACAGACATTACATTCAGGGATTACAGAATATAGAGTATACAGACATTACAGCTGGGAATCACAGAATATAAGGTATACAGATATTACAGCCAGGGATCAAGAATATAAGAGTATAAGACATTACAGCCGGGATCACAGAATATAAGAGTATACAGCATTACAGCTGGGGATCACAGAAGTATAGAGTATACAGACATTACAGCTGGGGATCACAGAATATAAGAGTATACAGACATTACAGCCGGAATCACAGAATATAAGAGTATACAGACATTACAGCCAGGGATTACAGAATATAAGAGCACACAAACATTACAGCTGGGGATCACAGAATATAAGAGTATACAGACATTACAGCTGGGGATCACAGAATATAAGAGTATCAGATATTACAGCCAGAGATCACAGAATATAACGTATACAGACATTACAGCGGGATCACAGAATATAAGAGTATACAGACATTACAGCCGGGGATCACAGAATATAAGAGTATGCAGACATTACAGCTGGGGATCACAGAATATAAGAGTATACAGACATTACAGCTGGGGATCACAGAATATAAGACTATACAGACATTACAGCTGGGGATCACAGAATATAAGAGTATACAGACATTACAGCCGGAGATCACAGAATATAAGAGTATACAGACATTACAGCCGGGGATCACAGAATATAAGAGTATACAGACATTACAGCCGGGGATCACAGAATATAAGAGTATACAGACAATACAGCTGGGGATCACAGAATATAAGAGTATACAGACATTACAGCCGGGGATCACAGAATATAAGAGTATACAGACATTACAGCCGAGGATCACAGAATATAAGAGTATACAGACATTACAGCTGGGGATCACAGCATATAAGAGTATACAGACATTACATTCAGGGATTACAGAATATAAGAGTATACAGACATTACAGCTGGGGATCACAGAATATAAGAGTATACAGATATTACAGCCGGGGATCACAGAATATAAGAGTATGCAGACATTACAGCTGGGGATCACAGAATATAAGAGTATACAGACATTACAGCTGGGGATCACAGAATATAAGAGTATACAGACATTACAGCTGGGGATCACAGAATATAAGAGTATACAGACATTACAGCTGGGGATCACAGCATATAAGAGTATACAGACATTACATTCAGGGATTACAGAATATAAGAGTATACAGACATTACAGCTGGGGATCACAGAATATAAGAGTATACAGACATTACAGCTGGGGATCACAGAATATAAGAGTATACAGATATTACAGCCAGAGATCACAGAATATAAGAGTATACAGACATTACAGCTGGGGATCACAGAATATAAGAGTATACAGACATTACAGCTGGGGATCACAGAATATAAACGTATACAGACATTACAGCGGGGATCACAGAATATAAGAGTATACAGACATTACAGCCGGGGATCACAGAATATAAGAGTATGCAGACATTACAGCTGGGGATCACAGAATATAAGAGTATACAGACATTACAGCTGGGGATCACAGAATATAAGAGTATACAGACATTACAGCTGGGGATCACAGAATATAAGAGTATACAGACATTACAGCCGAGGATCACAGAATATAAGAGTATACAGACATTACAGCTGGGGATCACAGCATATAAGAGTATACAGACATTACATTCAGGGATTACAGAATATAAGAGTATACAGACATTACAGCTGGGAATCACAGAATATAAGAGTATACAGATATTACAGCCAGGGATCACAGAATATAAGAGTATACAGACATTACAGCCGGGGATCACAGAATATAAGAGTATACAGACATTACAGCTGGGGATCACAGAATATAAGAGTATACAGACATTACAGCTGGGGATCACAGAATATAAGAGTATACAGACATTACAGCCGGAGATCACAGAATATAAGAGTATACAGACATTACAGCCAGGGATCACAGAATATAAGAGCACACAAACATTACAGCTGGGGATCACAGAATATAAGAGTATACAGACATTACAGCTGGGGATCACAGAATATAAGAGTATACAGATATTACAGCCAGAGATCACAGAATATAAGAGTATACAGACATTACAGCTGGGGATCACAGAATATAAGAGTATACAGACATTACAGCTGGGGATCACAGAATATAAACGTATACAGACATTACAGCGGGGATCACAGAATATAAGAGTATACAGACATTACAGCCGGGGATCACAGAATATAAGAGTATGCAGACATTACAGCTGGGGATCACAGAATATAAGAGTATACAGACATTACAGCTGGGGATCACAGAATATAAGAGTATACAGACATTACAGCCGGAGATCACAGAATATAAGAGTATACAGACATTACAGCGGGGATCACAGAATATAAGAGTATACAGACATTACAGCCGGAGATCACAGAATATAAGAGTATACAGATATTACAGCCAGAGATCACAGAATATAAGAGTATACAGACATTACAGCTGGGATCACAGAATATAAGAGTATACAGACATTACAGCTGGGGATCACAGAATATAAGAGTATACAGACATTACAGCCGGGGATCACAGAATATAAGAGTATGCAGACATTACAGCTGGGGATCACAGAATATAAGAGTATACAGACATTACAGCTGGGGATCACAGAATATAAGAGTATACAGACATTACAGCTGGGATCACAGAATATAAGAGTATACAGACATTACAGCCGAGGATCACAGAATATAAGAGTATACAGACATTACAGCTGGGGATCACAGCATATAAGAGTATACAGACATTACATTCAGGGATTACAGAATATAAGAGTATACAGACATTACAGCTGGGAATCACAGAATATAAGAGTATACAGACATTACAGCTGGGGATCACAGAATATAAGAGTATACAGACATTACAGCCGAGGATCACAGAATATAAGAGTATACAGACATTACAGCTGGGGATCACAGCATATAAGAGTATACAGACATTACATTCAGGGATTACAGAATATAAGAGTATACAGACATTACAGCGGGGATCACAGAATATAAGAGTATACAGACATTACAGCCGGGGATCACAGAATATAAGAGTATGCAGACATTACAGCTGGGGATCACAGAATATAAGAGTATACAGACATTACAGCTGGGGATCACAGAATATAAGAGTATACAGACATTACAGCTGGGGATCACAGAATATAAGAGTATACAGACATTACAGCCGAGGATCACAGAATATAAGAGTATACAGACATTACAGCTGGGGATCACAGCATATAAGAGTATACAGACATTACATTCAGGGATTACAGAATATAAGAGTATACAGACATTACAGCTGGGAATCACAGAATATAAGAGTATACAGATATTACAGCCAGGGATCACAGAATATAAGAGTATACAGACATTACAGCCGGGGATCACAGAATATAAGAGTATACAGACATTACAGCTGGGGATCACAGAATATAAGAGTATACAGACATTACAGCTGGGGATCACAGAATATAAGAGTATACAGACATTACAGCCGGAGATCACAGAATATAAGAGTATACAGACATTACAGCCAGGGATCACAGAATATAAGAGCACACAAACATTACAGCTGGGGATCACAGAATATAAGAGTATACAGACATTACAGCTGGGGATCACAGAATATAAGAGTATACAGATATTACAGCCAGAGATCACAGAATATAAGAGTATACAGACATTACAGCTGGGGATCACAGAATATAAGAGTATACAGACATTACAGCTGGGGATCACAGAATATAAACGTATACAGACATTACAGCGGGGATCACAGAATATAAGAGTATACAGACATTACAGCCGGGGATCACAGAATATAAGAGTATGCAGACATTACAGCCGGGGATCACAGAATATAAGAGTATACAGACATTACAGCTGGGGATCACAGAATATAAGAGTATACAGACATTACAGCTGGGGATCACAGAATATAAGAGTATACAGACATTACAGCCGGAGATCACAGAATATAAGAGTATACAGACATTACAGCCGGGGATCACAGAATATAAGAGTATACAGACATTACAGCCAGGGATCACAGAATATAAGAGTATATAGACAATACAGCTGGGGATCACAGAATATAAAAGTATACAGACATTACAGCCGGGGATCACAGAATATAAGAGTATACAGACATTACAGCTGGGGATCACAGAATATAAGAGTATACAGACATTACAGCCGAGGATCACAGAATATAAGAGTATACAGACATTACAGCTGGGGATCACAGCATATAAGAGTATACAGACATTACATTCAGGGATTACAGAATATAAGAGTATACAGACATTACAGCTGGGAATCACAGAATATAAGAGTATACAGATATTACAGCCAGGGATCACAGAATATAAGAGTATACAGACATTACAGCCGGGGATCACAGAATATAAGAGTATACAGACATTACAGCTGGGGATCACAGAATATAAGAGTATACAGACATTACAGCTGGGGATCACAGAATATAAGAGTATACAGACATTACAGCCGGAGATCACAGAATATAAGAGTATACAGACATTACAGCCAGGGATCACAGAATATAAGAGCACACAAACATTACAGCTGGGGATCACAGAATATAAGAGTATACAGACATTACAGCTGGGGATCACAGAATATAAGAGTATACAGATATTACAGCCAGAGATCACAGAATATAAGAGTATACAGACATTACAGCTGGGGATCACAGAATATAAGAGTATACAGACATTACAGCTGGGGATCACAGAATATAAACGTATACAGACATTACAGCGGGGATCACAGAATATAAGAGTATACAGACATTACAGCCGGGGATCACAGAATATAAGAGTATGCAGACATTACAGCTGGGGATCACAGAATATAAGAGTATACAGACATTACAGCTGGGGATCACAGAATATAAGAGTATACAGACATTACAGCCGGAGATCACAGAATATAAGAGTATACAGACATTACAGCCGGGGATCACAGAATATAAGAGTATACAGACATTACAGCCGGGGATCACAGAATATAAGAGTATACAGACAATACAGCTGGGGATCACAGAATATAAGAGTATACAGACATTACAGCCGGGGATCACAGAATATAAGAGTATACAGACATTACAGCTGGGGATCACAGAATATAAGAGTATACAGACATTACAGCCGAGGATCACAGAATATAAGAGTATACAGACATTACAGCTGGGGATCACAGCATATAAGAGTATACAGACATTACATTCAGGGATTACAGAATATAAGAGTATACAGACATTACAGCTGGGGATCACAGAATATAAGAGTATACAGATATTACAGCCAGGGATCACAGAATATAAGAGTATACAGACATTACAGCCGGGGATCATAGAATATAAGAGTATACAGACATTACAGCCAGGGATCACAGAATATAAGAGTATACAGACATTACAGCGGGGATCACAGAATATAAGAGCACACAAACATTACAGCTGGGGATCACAGAATATAAGAGTATACAGACATTACAGCTGGGGATCACAGAATATAAGAGTATACAGATATTACAGCCAGAGATCACAGAATATAAGAGTATACAGACATTACAGCTGGGGATCACAGAATATAAGAGTATACAGACATTACAGCTGGGGATCACAGAATATAAACGTATACAGACATTACAGCGGGGATCACAGAATATAAGAGTATACAGACATTACAGCTGGAGATCACAGAATATAAGAGTATACAGACATTACAGCTGGGGATCACAGAATATAAACGTATACAGACATTACAGCGGGGATCACAGAATATAAGAGTATACAGACATTACAGCCGGGGATCACAGAATATAAGAGCACACAAACATTACAGCTGGGGATCACAGAATATAAGAGTATACAGACATTACAGCTGGGGATCACAGAATATAAGAGTATACAGATATTACAGCCAGAGATCACAGAATATAAGAGTATACAGACATTACAGCTGGGGATCACAGAATATAAGAGTATACAGACATTACAGCTGGGGATCACAGAATATAAACGTATACAGACATTACAGCGGGGATCACAGAATATAAGAGTATACAGACATTACAGCTGGGGATCACAGAATATAAGAGTATACAGACATTACAGCTGGGGATCACAGAATATAAACGTATACAGACATTACAGCGGGGATCACAGAATATAAGAGTATACAGACATTACAGCCGGAGATCACAGAATATAAGAGTATACAGACATTACAGCCAGGGATCACAGAATATAAGAGTATACAGACATTACAGCCGGGGATCACAGAATATAAGAGCACACAAACATTACAGCTGGGGATCACAGAATATAAGAGTATACAGACATTACAGCTGGGGATCACAGAATATAAGAGTATACAGATATTACAGCCAGAGATCACAGAATATAAGAGTATACAGACATTACAGCTGGGGATCACAGAATATAAGAGTATACAGACATTACAGCTGGGGATCACAGAATATAAGAGTATACAGACATTACAGCTGGGGATCACAGAATATAAACGTATACAGACATTACAGCGGGGATCACAGAATATAAGAGTATACAGACATTACAGCCGGGGATTACAGAATATAAGAGTATGCAGACATTACAGCTGGGGTTCATAGAATATAAGAGTATACAGACATTACAGCTGGGGATCACAGAATATAAGAGTATACAGACATTACAGCCGGAGATCACAGAATATAAGAGTATACAGACATTACAGCCGGGGATCACAGAATATAAGAGTATACAGACATTACAGCCGGGGATCACAGAATATAAGAGTATACAGACAATACAGCTGGGGATCACAGAATATAAGAGTATACAGACATTACAGCTGGGGATCACAGAATATAAGAGTATACAGACATTACAGCCGAGGATCACAGAATATAAGAGTATACAGACATTACAGCTGGGGATCACAGCATATAAGAGTATACAGACATTACATTCAGGGATTACAGAATATAAGAGTATACAGACATTACAGCTGGGGATCACAGAATATAAGAGTATACAGATATTACAGCCAGGGATCACAGAATATAAGAGTATACAGACATTACAGCCGGGGATCACAGAATATAAGAGTATACAGACATTACAGCCAGGGATCACAGAATATAAGAGTATACAGACATTACAGCCGGGGATCACAGAATATAAGAGCACACAAACATTACAGCTGGGGATCACAGAATATAAGAGTATACAGACATTACAGCTGGGGATCACAGAATATAAGAGTATACAGATATTACAGCCAGAGATCACAGAATATAAGAGTATACAGACATTACAGCTGGGGATCACAGAATATAAGAGTATACAGACATTACAGCTGGGGATCACAGAATATAAACGTATACAGACATTACAGCGGGGATCACAGAATATAAGAGTATACAGACATTACAGCCGGGGATCACAGAATATAAGAGTATGCAGACATTACAGCTGGGGATCACAGAATATAAGAGTATACAGACATTACAGCTGGGGATCACAGAATATAAGAGTATACAGACATTACAGCCGGAGATCACAGAATATAAGAGGATACAGACATTACAGCTGGGGATCACAGAATTTTTTTACAGTTTGTAAGCAATATGTGTATTTACACAATTTTTATTGTAATATGTTTTCTGGCAGTGCTGGCGCCTTTTGCTTTTTCTCTTGGATTGGTCTAGGTGCTGACCTCTACTTACTTTGTCATGCACGTCAGAGTTTGTCTGTTTCCATCTGTATTGACACTAGCAATCTTGGTAACTGTTCACACATGGTTGTCACACCCTGCCCTCAGGCTTAGTTCATTTTAGCTTCATTCACTTGAACCTAACATCCATGAATGCTGGTCTGGTGCAGTGAGGGTTAACTGTGAAAAGCCCAGACATTTGTGGTGTAGGCTGCAGGTACAGAGGCCTGAGTTACCTTTTATTCACTGACCTGACACCTTGGAAGCAGGTCTGAGATGCATAGGGTGTGTGCTAGTTTTATATGGTCCACGTTATGTTCATGTTTGGGGTCTTATGACACAATAAAAATGAAAAATTATAGAGTAGGACCACCCTATCTGAGAATGCCTTGATGTTGAAAGGGTGGCTCAAAAGATTATCTAATCTTTGCCAAATCTCTCAATTTTTACAGTTTGGAAGCAATATGTGTATTTACACAATTTTTATTGTAATGTTTTCTGGCAGTGCTGACGCCTTTTGTTTTTTCTCTTGCTGTGGTGCTCCTTCATCCACACAGTGATTGACCTAGCTGTGTGGCAGGGGCATTGTCCTGCTAAAAAAAACAGTCCTCAAAGTTGGGGAACATTGCCTGAGCAGAAGGAAGCAAATTTCACAGCGGGTGCAAGACACTGTAGCTTGTACGCCTCTCTGGGTCACCGTCTAACCATTATACAAGCAGGTGTTGGACAAAGCTGAAAATTAGACTCACCAGAGAAGATTACCTTACTCCAGTCCTCTGTAGTCCAATCCTTATGGTGTTTGGCAACTTCAGGCTGGCTCTCCTTTGCTTTTCATTAATGAAAGGCTTTTTTCTAGCTTTACATGATTTGAGCCCTGCCTCTAGGAGCCTGTTACGAACTGTTCCAGCCGTGCACTTCACTCCAGCTGCCATTTGCCATTCCTTTTCTCGGTCAGTTGAAGTCATCCTGCTGAGTGACATTCGAATAAGATGACGGTCATCCCGGTCAGTTGAGAGTCACTTTCGCCCTCTTCCGGTCTGTAGCTTTGTTGTCCCCAATGTCTGCTGCTTGACCTTGTAATGAACTGCTGTCTTCGAAATGTTATGGATGGAAGCAACATGACGCTCACTTTATCCCTCTGCTAGTAAAGTCAGAATTCAGTCCTTCTTTTTCTCACTCAAGACTTTTTTTATTTTCAACTCCTTTGGCATGGGTAAAAGTTATTTTTTTTCATTCAAATTACTTTTGGGCTATTCCTAGCACTTGTTTTGCTATCCAGCTTGTCCAATTGTAGGAGGGTTGTGAAGACCACGGCAGTGTTTTTTTCCTCATTAAATAAGATTTGGTTCAGGTGATCACCTAATCAGAAGCACATTAAGTAGAACGAGGTGGACTTTGGTTGTAGTTCAACTGACACTGTAATGGAATGGCTGTCATGTAGAGAAACCTGTGCAGTGGTCTCTTAATTTTTGCTAGAGCTATAGATGTTAGGATAAAGCTGGAGGAAGGTTTCTGTTGATGATCATTTGCCTGTCTTAAGGAGGACTAAATAAACCATATGGACGTTTAAATGGAGAGTGTCAACCCTAGTGCTACTTCGTGACTGGCAAGCTGAGTGAGTAACCCTGTATTATATCATGAACTATTACACTTGGTATAGCAAATCCATGTGAATGAAAAGCACCTCACAATAACAGAAACAAGCTGGCATACAGGTACCAGCTATCATTGAGCCCCTCTCATTCACAACTATCAACTGGTAACTGTCACTTTTTCCCCATTATGTAGATAGGGGCAAAAATGTTTGGTGATTTGGAATGCTCGGGGTTAAAATTTCACCTCACAACATAGCCTATGACGCTCTCGGGTTCCAGACGTGTGACTCTGCAAAATTTTGTGGCTATACCTGACAGCTGTCGATTTTCCTCCCACCCTTTTCCATTCACTTTTTCCCCATTATGTAGATAGGGGCAAAATTGTTTGGTGAACTGGAACGCGGGGGGTTAAAATTTCGCCTCACAACATAGCCTATGATGCTCTCGGTTCCAGACATGTGACTGTGCAAAATTTTGTGGCTTTAGTTGCAACAGTGTAGATGCCAATCCCAGATATACACACACATACACACATTCAGCTTTATATATAATGGTGGTTTACACACACCAATCATTGTATCCAATATCTGAACCAATCTCTGGTTGCAGTGAAATCATGGACAGATTGCTCCATGTTGTACACAGCCACAAAATGGAACTATGTGTCCATGATTTCACTGCAACCAGAGATTGGTTCAGATATTGGATACAATGATTGGTGTGTGTAAACCCACCATTAGATTTCAGTATGTTGTTCTATAAATCCTTGTGTAGCTGAGATCAGAGGTTTCCTTCTACCCACACAATTCTTGAGGTTGTACAATTGTTGATTGGTGTACTCATACGGTCCAGAGTTCTAAAGGTACCGTCACACCTGGCGACGGCGTTGTAGATGTCGGCAGCAACTGATGGGGGCGCCCATGTTTTTGGCGCCCCGCCAACGTTGCCGTCCCCTATGTACATGGGGCGACACCTACAGTGCCGCGTCGGCAATCTGACAGGCGGCATCGCCGCTGGGGTGTCTCAAAACCCCAGCGGCGATGCAGGACAATGCGAGCCTATGGCTCCCATCGCCTGTCAGCTCGCCGGCGGCCGGTTACATGGGGCGATGTGTGCACATCAACCCAGATCGATCACCTGGTTTCAGAGCACTGCTCTGAAACCAGGCGACCTCCCGGCGGCGCCGACATCGCCCCTTTACATGAGGCGACGTAGGGGCGATGTCGCCACCGATTGGCCACGTCTCTACGTCGCCTATGTAATCGGCGGTGATGTCGCCCCATGTGACGGGCCCTTAAGAGAACCATAAATGCAACATAAACATTAGTCAGTCCACTACATTACCCCACATCAGCCTTCCAGTAATGTATTCCGCCATCTCACACATTTCCTTTATCTCAAGTTCACAGATGTAGTTATAAATTCATAAATGAACTCCCCTCACCCGAAAAATGTAACTAATTAAAACTGTCAGACACGTGCGAGAGGGTAGATTCATCACGTATGTCACCTTGTATATTTAACAAAAATGGAAGATGTTTTAACTTGTGAACTTCTCTCGTTTAATTTTTTATTAATAAATATTTTTTTTTATAGTATAAAGTGAAAAGAGCAAAATAACTTTACATCACCACATTCTACCGATGTAACCACAAGTAAATGGCAGAGCGGAGGATGTCTCCGTCATGCTTTACACATATATTAGTAATTTTGCAATGTTTGCTGTTGATGTTTTCGAGTTCTTTATTTCAAGTATTATTTGGGCACTATATGGCGGTATTATTCAAATTGCTCATTCCATGTTCATTTGAATGGTTAATATTTTATGATTTGACCCTTTAGCATTTCTACTTTTTTGCTGCTAGAGTCACACTGGACTAAGGGGGAGTCCATTCACCGTGCATGAGAGTGGCCCAATGACCAATGATAGCTGGGGCACTACCCACAAGACAACAGATGGGAAGACACCATGGGGGGGACAAATACAACAGAGGGCCCTGCTCATAGGGAATGGGGAAGACATGACCTCCTGCACTCACCTGCGACTGTGCCCTGATCTCCCTACCGTCTCTGTATGAGTTCTTTCAACCCGTCGCCAAGCAGTAGACCTAGTCCTTTGCGGGCCCTGATGATAACCCTTAATAGGAAATGGTCAGTGGGAGCACTAGTCCCTACCACTGCAATAACAACAACAAAAGGGAAGGGGAGACAGACAGAGAAACAACACAGGCAACTTCACGCTTGCTGCCTCGCTCATAGGCAGCAGACAGCTTAGCAGTAGTCAGCTCCTTCACCTTGGGAAATTTAAACCTTCCTCACCTCAGGAAGTTTGGCCAGGAGTCAGTTCAATCACCAGCAAAGGATGCCGGAACCATGTGACTATATAAAGGAGATGGGAGTAACACCTATTAAAGAAATAAATGAGTCTGCTAGCAGCAGAACTGACATTTAACTCCTGAACTGCCAAAGGAAAGAAATACGTTTGAAATTAAATATCAATAAAGAAATGAGACAGAGGTCCCAAACCAGCCACAAGTCTCCAAAGTAAGAGAGAGCATTGTGACGGTACCCCCCCCCCACCCTTTAACGAGGGGCCTCTGGACCCTCAAGAGCGGAGTAGGCAGAATAACACCAACGGAAAGAACGCCACATCCTACCAGCGTTCACTTCTGTAACCCCCTGTCACTCAAGGATATCACCTGCACAGTGAGGTAAAGATGTAGTAAACGTTGGCTCTGGAGACACAACTCATTCCCGAGCCATGACCTGTGAAACACGTTACTGGTATACAGTACTGGGGGTAGCTCCAGCCTGACAGCCGAAGAATTACCAATGTCCGTCACCCGATATGGACCGACAAACCCAGAGCCCAAAATGCCTGAAGTAAACTTCCACTTGATGGCAGAAAGTCAATTCGTGACACCTCCTACGGTGTCTGGTGATGGCACAAGCACTGCTACAGACCTCCAGGGATGATGGATGGGCAGCCAAATAGTAACAGTGGAGTGGGAACCCAGGGGCTATGGGCTATGGGCTATAGGGATATGTAGTTACACAGGGAGATGGTGACTCACCGTTGCCGGGGTTCTCAGGTCTCAGGCGTAGCTTCCCTCGTCATGGTTCCGCACCTGAGGCTGTGGGGCCCGGTGGTCAGATCAAAAGGGGAATGAACAGATGGGGGTAATTCTTTTTGTCGTGACGCCACCTGTGGGATTATGGTGATTTCACCGGCGCTGCTTGGGCCTCCGGGGGATGTACGGCAGCTAGATGGGATGCTCCCCACAGGATGAGCGGGAGTCCCCGGGGCCAGGAGCTGTCTTGATGTAATATAGCAGCTCAATAATACTGAAGGTGTAGGTTCAAACAGTTCTGAAGGAAACACAGACACCAGTGTCCTCTGCAACGGGTCTTTACTGTAACCGATAAGATGGTACAAGGTATGCAGTCTTGGGTAACGGACCGGGGGGTCTCAGCAATGACTAGTGTTGATTCAGAGCTCCGCGGTGTTCTTCCTTTCCTAGTTTCTCTAACGTGTTGCCGAGGTTGCCTTAGCGTACCAGATCAGGGTACTTGGGAGACATTAAGTGGTACCTAGCTAATATAGGTGAAGGGCCTGTGCCCCAGTGGAGAGTCCCTGCTGGCAAGACAACTCAGGTTGCGGCTACGGCGAGGTGCCTTTTTGAAGCAGTTCCTTCACCCTGGTTTGCTGAGCGGCGGTGAACGTTTTGCTCGCCTTGGAACCAGTGATCCGGTGTTTGGTGGGCACGGGTATAATTGGACCCGTTTGGTATTTGCCGTGTTCCGGTCTGGGGCACCGATTAATGTCGCCGGCCAGTGAGAGGTCTTCAGTGCTGCACGGCACTGTACAGCGCCCTGCTTCTCCTTCCTTCCCTCCTGACGACTTCTAACGACTCTCCTCTTCTCCTATTTCACTCCTACACAGTACTCCTACACTCCTCCCACCAGGACCTAATTGTCCCTCTATTCTAGTGCTGCATGTAGAGTATGGAGCTCTGAGTGTTAACCATGTCATTACCGAGACGTAAGATATTAAATCTTATGTCAGGGATGCAATACCTTCCTGTGACGCACTCGTTGCGGGGCGCCACAGTGGCTCTGCAGGCTGAGGTGATGGAATAGTCTCTGCACGATACAGGCTTAGGGCAGTAATAATTGACACTCCACGCTTGTAGTAGTTCTCATACCTTTTACTGATGACAACCAGGCACCGTCCAGGGTACACTTCCAGGTGGTCAGGGAGCACTTCAGGATCTCCACAACTAATGAGTAATAATGCCTCCTTGTCTCTCTTCTTCTCGACTGAAGCCCTGACCTGTTTCGAACTTGGCCTGGCCTCCTCTGCGTCTCTCACCCATGTGGACTGCACTGAGAATCCTCTGTTGGTTGTAGCTAGTGTCCTGCTGTTCCTGGCTCTCGTGCTGCGAGTGCCCTGGAGACTGGAGTCTCCTCAGTATACTGGTGTTTTCTGCTGGGCTAAACTCTCCCTGGCAGACTCGGACTACGGTGGGGTGAGCCAGTATGGCCCCTCTGCCCCCATTGCTCTGTTCCTCGCCTTGCCTTCGTCCCTCACTCTGGGGTACCTCACAGTTGCTAAGGCTCTTTACAGTCCGGACTGGAACTACTCCACACGGTCCTTGAAAGGAACTTAGCACTACTCTCTATCTCTCAGGACCTCTTCACAGTCCTCCCAAGAACTGCACACTCACTTACTCCGCCCCCAACGCCTGTATTTATAGGGGATCTTGCCTAAGGGCAGCAAATGGAGGTCCCCCTACAGTCCTGGGGTGGAAGGTGTTGTATGTTTGAGGTGTACAAGATGTGGAAATCCTTCCATGCTCTAGGTGTTCCTATGGCTTCCTGTAGCGCAGGGTGCCACATTGACACCCACACACAGTCATTCATACACACAGATTCTGACCTACATGTTTATTACCAAGCATGCATTTTTTGGAACATGAACATCCCCTCGAAGGACTGATAATCGAGGTGTCACCTTGAAACCTGCAACTTCCACCCCAGAATGGGGAACTTCCATAGGGGTAGCCATCTCCCCTCCACCACCTCTCCTGGGGGAACACATAGGTCCAGAAAGAACCTTGGCAGAGGGAGAAATCATGCGTCTTGTAGAGTCCACTGGGACGGGGTACTCTGTACCGGCCCGGGGTAACACGGGGGTTATCATGGCAGTATTGGTCCGGACTGTGTCCTGAGCCCACAAGTAAAAGGGGTTATTTACAGGGATTGTCGTGACGCCCCCACGGGTTGTGGTCAATGGGAGACCACCGCTGCTGCTTGCTTCTACCAGGAGGATGGATGGGGCTGCAGCCGGATGGATGAGCCTGCCGTGGGTCGGGCTGCTCCTGGCAGGGTGAATATAACAGTTCCACATGCAGGAAAACACACTCTGGAGACACTGGCAGGGTTCACCGGGTTTTACTCAAGTTCTTCACAGTACAGTTCACAGTTCAGCCGGTACACAAAGCTGTTCCACACAGTTAGCTCCACACAGTCAATTAACCCTTCTGCAGCCAGGTTCCTGCCTTAGACCCTTCTCCTGCTTGATTCCTTTCAGGCTCTTTTAAACTGTTCTTCCCCAGTGTGCTGTATGGTAGGTGACTCGGGTTCTTGTTTGGCTTCTCCCTATGTGTGGGTAGCAAGCTCTGAGCCTTATATGTCACTGTACCGCCTGCACGTGTGTTAGGAGATCAGACTTGGAATCTGAGCTCCCCGTCGGTATGTCTGTGATCCGGCTTGTAGCTATGGTCACCTCAGAGCCGACTCTCTTGTCCCAGCCTAGCCTTCTAGTGTCCCTATGTTGCAGGGGAGCACCAGGCCCTTTCCTACCCATGAGACTACGGCGTATATAGGTGATCCTTCCCTCCGGTCGTCCTCTTGCACCGCTGCCGTTTTCCTCCTGATCCAGATGCACTGGTCCGGTGTTAGTTCTTTACTGCTCGGCACCCTCTGACCTACTATGTCTTTACCATTCAGCACTCATTGGCCTACTACTTCCTGGTTTTCCCTTTTATCCCAGTGCTGTCACTTTGACTACATCCCAACCACTTCCCTCTAAACCCTACCACCCCTTGCCCGCCTAGAGTCCCAGGCTCCGGGTTGGGTGTTGTATTTTGTGGGTGTGTTTTGGGGTGCTTTTGTATAAGCTGACTACCTTCTGCTTGACTGCAGTTCCCTCTTGTTGCCACCCTGTACGCAGGGGCGCCACACGTCTTTTCTCCAGTTGTACCTTATGCACATTAACTGGAGGAGAGGGAAGTACAGTGGAAATGTACACGCCAAGGTCACCTTCCTCACAACAACCTGGAGGGACGGGTCTTCAGATAGTGTATTGGGAGTCTAGACCTCTGATAGAATGACTTAGAAACCGTACATTCAGGAGCCCAGTATGGACAACTCCTCTCACGGATCCCTGGAGAAGAGACCGAAGCCTAGCTATATCCTGAAGAGTGGGAATGGTATCCCCTTTTTGATCCAGAGGAATAGCAGCCAGAAAAGAGAGAAAAACGGAGTAAACATACATGCCCAGGTTGCCTCTTTCCCCACGACCAGAGGGAGATGGCTTTTGAGATGATTGTCTGGGTGGATGGATAAACTCCAACACGGTGACCCTTAAACCCAAAGTAATAGTACGTCCCCATCCCACAGAGGTGACCTTACACGAGGGGTCACCCCCCTATCTGCATAGGTTCGTCCACCTGCGCCTGTGGAACCTCCTACATGGGAAGAACAGGGGTCTGGGTCCAGGTGTATCTTTCCATGAGGTGTCAACCTATTCTGATGGCAAGGACATAGCGGCCTCCAGCGACTTTGGAGTAAAGTACTGAGCCATGGAGTCCTGGAGCCTACTAGACAACCTATGACAGAACTGACCTCTAAGAGCTGGTTCATGCCATTTGGGTGTCCGTGGCCCACTTCCGGAACTCCGAACAATACTCCTCACCCGGCCGCATCCCCTGCCCGAGTCTACGGAGATTTGACTCTGCCAGAGAGATGCTTTCAGGGCCCCCATAAACAAGGGCCAAAGCCGTAAAAAACTCAACTACCGACCACATAGATGAAGAGCCGATTGGTAGAGAGAAAGCCCAGGACTGGGGATCTACTCACAACAGGAAGACAATGATCCCCACTCTTTGAAGAATGTGGGCGGAGCCTGAAGTATACCTTGCAGGTCTCCTGGAACCAAATCTTATCACGCCCCCCCAAAATCCTATCAGGGAGGGGAATCTTGGGTTCCGGCTGTGTCTGAGCCTGGGCCAAAACCAGCAGACCAGTGATATATCACAGCTGCTGCACCACTTGTTTCCACAGATCCGTCACCTCTTCTGAAAGAGTCTGCTTGGATTGTGCAAACACTGCAGCAGGATCTATAATGGATCCAAGAAAAAAAAAAAGGTATCTGGCTGGTCATTATTTTATGCTGGACTAAGGGAGAGTCCGGCTACTGTGCATGACAGTGGCGCACAGACCAACAATGTCTGGCACACTACCCACAAAACAACAGATGAGGAGACAACGGGGGGGAATACAATGGAGGGCCCTGCTCATAGGGAACGGGGAAGTGGTGACCTCCTGCATTCATCTGCGGCTGTGCATTTTTCTCCCTACCATCCCTATATGGGTTCTTTCAACCCATTGCCGAGCAGAATGCCTAGTCCCTTGCTGGCCCCGATGTTAGCCCTCAAAAGGGAATGACCGGCGGGAGCACTAGTACCTACCATTGCAATAATATAAACAAGATGGAAGAGGATACAGACAGGGAAAGAGCACAGGCAACTTCACACCTACTGCTATGCTCCTAGGCAGCAGACAGCTTAGCAGTAGTCAGCTCTCCAGAGGACCTTCTTCACCTCAGGACGTGACCTGCCCAGGGGTCTTAGGGAACTTGGTACCCACACGTTAGTGCTGGGGTGATGTCTCGGTGGCCATGCCCATAACTTTGGGGTCATTGGGTAAAAGGGAAAAATAATAAAAATCAACAATACAGTCTCGTGCCACCACCTGCAGTTTCTGGTGATCTCACCAGTGCTACTGTCAGACCGCCGAGGATGGTGATATTGCAGCCAGTTGACAACGCTCCCTGCAGGCGGAACGGGGTCACCGGGGCAGTGCTGCTGCTGAGCTGGTTGATGTGGCTGCAGCTACTTCTTAACTTAACAGAATAAGACACCGGAGGCTTGCTGACTCTGTACGGGTACTTAACTGGCAACAGTTCACGGCATTTCAGGTACACAGTTACTCAGTCTTTGCAGGTAGCTGGCCGGGTAGTGACCGGAGGGTACAAAGTCTCTCTGAGGCTCCTCAAGTGTTCCTTCAACATTACGTTCACTGTCCTCTGTGTCTTTCTTGCGCCTCCTTTCTATCCGTGCGCTTCCCTGTACAGACCCACTTCTTACCAGGCCCGTCGGGTGTGATGAGGTGACCCTTCTTCTCTAAGGGCTCAACCCAGTTTGAGGATACCTGGTGGGGCTGCACGTTGTGGACGAGTTTGGGGACTGTTTGGCAGACCTACGACCCACCAGTATTTGCGGCTCAAGGTTGAACTCGCCTGCACCGCGACTCGGAGCTGGTACCCCATTGTGGACCGGGATTCCACCAGACCGTTTACTCGGATAGTCTGGCACTGGGTCTCCCCTTTCTGTCTGGGTCGTCACTACTTTTCGGGTGCCCTCCCTGTGGTGTCCCTCTAGGACTTGTTCCTTGCTTCATCCCTCAGACTAGACTAGATCTGTGTTTGTGATTCCCGCTCCATCTACCATAACACTCCTCCCACCGGGGCTGGTTACCCTGGTGACGGGTTAGCTGATTGGTCCCCTAGTCCTGGTGTAGGGATGCTGGGATGAGAGCCTCAGTTTGACATTATCCCCTCCAATGACCGGGATACCGCACGCTCTGCTTTTGGTGCACTGACCAGTGGGGCACCACAGACATTTAGCCAGGAATGACTTCAATCACCAGCAAAGGATGCGGGAACGAGGGCCGGGACGACAGCTAGGCGAAATTAGGTGATAGCCTAGGGCGCCGTCTTGTGCAGGGCGCATTCCCGCCTGACCGGAGTCCGGACCGGGGCCGCCCCCCCATTAATCACCGCCGCCGGGCCCTGGAGTTGCGGGGAGAAGCTGCAGCAGGGAGCGGTGGGCGCCGCCATGTTCTTTGTGGCTGGCGCCCACTAACTGTACAGCCGGTCAATAGAGGTTGAGACTTCTACACAATGGCACCGGTCTCCAATTAGCCGCGGCCATTTTGTTGAAGTCTCAACTTCCACCGACCGGCTGTACTGTTAGTGGGTGCCGGCCACAAAGAACATGGCGGCGCCCACCGCTAGCTGCCGCAGGCCCGCAGCTACTCCTCGCAGGCAGCTCCAGTCTGGCTGCAGATGTGCCCTCTGGGCTCCGGCACCCCTGCTCCGCATCCACAGCTCCCCCCAATGGTAAGTTATGCTGGGGTCTGGGGTAAGGATGGGGCAATGTACAGAATAGGGGGCCATATATAGGGAAGGAGGCTGTGGGGATAGAGACAGGGAGGCGGTGGGAATAGAGACAAGGAGGCTGTGGGGGATAGAGA
>JARQOC010000001.1:585171449-585213256 GCA_033576535.1 Allobates femoralis
CGCTATTAATTCCATAGCACTTTACATACATCAGTAATGCTGTCTCTCTTGGAGCTCACAATCTAAACATCCTAATATGACCACTAAGTAACTGTGTAGTCATCGGCACTGTGGTACTTGTATGAGCTGCAGTCTGATAATGGCTGTTAACAACTTTCAGCATCATCTAACCCTTGTTAATGACATACAGAGGGTAAATTCATGCAATACAATTGTATATAGGCCTGATTTGACATTGCAATTGACCGCTATACTGAGCTTGGTGTATTGATGTACTGATGGTTGTGCTGGTGATGTATTCATGTACTGATAGGGGTTATGATGCTGTATTTCTGTACTGATGCTGGTTGAGTTGCTGCATTTGTGTCCTGCTGGTGGTTCAGGTGATGCATTCCTGTGCTTTTATTTATTCGAATCCAATGCACTTGTAACAATCCATAACTTGTCATATAAAATACATGTTAAAAAGTATAGTGTCGTCTGACAAGGGTTCTTACATCTGTATTTATGTTAGTGACTCGCCCCAGCGGGGGCCATGGGGTACTCGGAAACGGGCCCTCTTTATGTCATCGGGGCTGTGGGCTGTCACGGTAGTGTGACTCGGTCCATGGTCCCCTATTGGGCGGTCGGTAAAAAAGGGATTGAAAAGGGGTACAAATAAAAATAAAAGTAAACTAAAAAGAGTTTGTCGTGACGCCACCTGTGGAAGGTGGCCGGTAGGGGCCGCTGTGCTATGAGGGACCTCTGGGGATGATGGAGTTGCAGCTGTGATGGTTTAGCTCAACACGGGAGAAGCGGGTCCCCAGGGCAACCAATAGAGTCTACAGAGGTAGTAGGCCGTTGGGGGTGCAGCACTTAGCGTGTGGAATATCCGACAGACACAGGGATTGTAGTCTCCGTTACCTTTACTGAAGGGAGTAGTAGGTTCGTCCAGGGTACTGTTCACAAGAGGTACTAGGGGTCCAGAGCCTGGAGCGAGTCGGGTCCTCCACACCTGGCGAGTTCTGAGGCCTCCCTACTGCGCTGCTCTTGGTGGGTCCTAGCTGCCTGCAGCTTTGCTGTGACCCTCTCCTCTCCTGTGTGCTGTCTCTGGCCCGTATGACAGGCGGCTTGAGCCCTTCTTGGGTTACTCTCTGCTGGTTACTTATCCCTGAGCTGTCTGGTGCTGCTGTATCTCCTGGGCCTCGTGGTGGGCGAGCGACTTGGAATCTCTCGCCCTCCGGTGTTAGCTGCTGGGCCTAGAGTCCCTCACAACCTCGGACTCCAGAGTCCGCTCCTGCACTCGGTGCTGGGGCGAGGCAGCACTGGCTCCACTCCCCAGACCTACTTCCTCAGACCCTCTCCTACGGGTCCCTCACGCTCTCTAGTCTACATCCTGGGACAAGCCCACGGGACCTCTTCACAGTCCTCCTAGGAACTAACCCCGCCCCCAAACCAGAATTTATAGGAGGGGGCTGCCCCTTAGGTCAGGTTTGCGAGATCCCCCTCCTGGGCTGGCGTTGGGAAGGTGTTGTGTGCATGGTTCACCTTGTGTGGGTACCTTCCCTTACTTCCAAGCATAGCATGGTCCCCCGGAGGAGACAACGCTATTGTGGCAACCGGATCCTGGGGTGCCACATTAGTAGAATTAAGGGGACTCTGTTAGCACAGAATGACTTTGGGGTGGTGGGGATAGATGGAAAACAAGAAGATAGGAAGGTGTAATTTAAAGATTGGTCCTGCCATGATGCACTGAATGTCTGTACTTGGTTTGAACAGTTACTCTCTGCTGACAGAGTCCCTTTAAAGAGGTGGTCCAGGTTTGTGATGAAAGTCTGCAGTCACTCTGCTCAATCCTCACAGCGTGTGCACCCACACTGTTAGGATTCTCTGGTGCTGGCGGTTAGAATGGAAGGTCATGTAACCACATGTACGATTTGTATACATGTGGTCATGTGCTGACTAGTGCTGACTTGCTCCATTCACTTGTATTGGGCCAGGCTGTGCACATCTAGTCAGAATGTGTCATACTTGCAGTCACATAACTGCCCACTTTTGCCATTTACCGGGGAGAACTCTGGCAGTGTTCAGTGTGTGCACTGTGAGGATTCAGGGGCCTGCAGTCACAGATAGGCTGCAGACTTTGATCTCAGCCTGGACAACCTCATTAATTATAACATTAAGCAATGTAGCATTCTCAATCCTAACAGCATGTAGTATACTAACAGTCAGATTTTGGCTTTACTTGTCAGTTCCAGCGGTCATCACATGGTCACTCCACTCATATGTGATTTTCACACACTAACTAGCTTCTCTTTCTGCTTTTTCAATGAAGCAGGGGCTATAGTATTTCACTGAACATTGGGAGAATTATGAAGAGCAGCTAGTTGGCATATTGGAAGTGTGGAAATCGCATATCAGTGGTCACACGATTGCTCAAACCACTGTGCGCGGTAGGGAATAGAGGGGCACAAACTGAATTTTTGCCCAGGGTTCCAGAAAACATAGATCTGAACCTGGATAGATAGATAGATAGATAGATAGATAGATAGATAGATAGATAGATAGATAGATAGATAGATAGATAGATAGATTAGATAGTGCTTGAGAAGACCTCAGTGCAGGTCGAAATGTCGCGCCACTTGGGGCTGCATATTTTTGCTGAAAGATCCACATTTTACATAGAATGATCATTAGCTTTAACAATATCTGATTGTAAAAGGATAACTTGGATGTAAGAGACCAGCTAGTCATCTTTATATGTATCACTCTATGTAAAATGTGCTATATGGATCTTTCGGTAAAAATATGCACAAGAATATGGTATAAATTAATGCATATATTATTAGTCTAATTTTTGGTTTATATTATTGAATGTAAAGCAATTTGCATTAAATATCAGTTAAGGTACCTTTACACGCCGCTACAGAAGGTTGAAAACAACCGGGTGTCTCACGTGCACGAGCACGTTCCAACGGTTACAAACCATATCCGATACCGCCTTTACACGCCGCTACAAAGTGCTCTACAGAAGGTTTAATCTAACTCTGGAGGCACCGCCGGGTGCTCAAATTACCTTCTGTAGAGCACCGTCCCTCATTTACACGCCGCTACAGAAGGTAATATGGGAGGACCTGGTGCAGCAGGGACAACACATAGGCGTGCCAGAGTTGTGGATTACGAGTCGCTCGTACGGTGATTGGACAATGCAATAGCATCATGATTGGGCAGCCAGCGCAGGAAGGCTGGATAATACATGATGTTATTGCAATTGTGTAGTGTGACTGGTCAGCTCCTTAAATATGCCGCCCAATGCAGCGACAACCAATCGTAACACAGGAGCTTCCACCAATGATCGCTGAAGGGGGCGTTTTCCCGGAGGCTGTGTCACGCCCCAGGGAGTTAACTAGGTGGCGAAAAAAACTTTACCTTACCTTATTTAGACGCCGCTACCATCGGGTTGAAACCAACCTGTTTTGGAGCACTGCTCTGAAACAGGTGTCGACAGTGACGGGTGGCAACAACCTGATTTACACGCCGCTACCTCGGGTTGATTTGACGGTGCAAGATACAATTGTCTCTGACACCCGGCTGTTTCCAACCTTCTGTAGCGGCGTGTAAAGGTACCATAAGTTTACACTGGTACTTCGTGACAGATTCACAGTACATATCAATTGTCACGTGAAGTGGTAATATAATGTTGAGGTACTATTGAGTGATTATAAATGATAAAGTGTATCCACCTTATCCACATATATTGCATATGTCCCGACCTGTAACTGAGCACCATGCACTTTACCTGTTCCCAATAAAGATTTCTACTTTTGCGAATAATTGGATCGGGTGTCGCAATTTTCTTTGTTGGGTTGTACTGTATGTGCGACAGATCCACACCATTGGTCGTCCAATATGCAACACATTGTGAGGCACTCAAAATCAAATTGGGATAAAGGGTGTGACATTGACTTATAATATGTACGAAAAAAGTATGGTGTTTTGTAATATTCATTTAGATAGATAGATAGATAGATAGATAGATAGATAGATAGATAGATAGATAGATAGATAGATAGACAGACCGCGACAGGCCGACAGGCCGACAGACAGACCGACAGACTGACAATCAGACAGACAGATAGATACATTCATTGGGGGAAATAAGTATTTGATCTCTTGCTGATTTTGTAAGTTTGCCCACTGACAAAGACATGAACACTCTATAATTTTAAGGGAAGGTTCATTTTAACAGCGAGATATAGAATATCACAAATAAAATCCAGAAAATCACATTGTGTAAATCAGGGGTCTCAAACTCGGCTGGGTTGGTGGGCCGCACATAGAAAAACATTTCTAGCGGGGGGCCACATCCCTTGTAGGACTAAGTGACATTTTAGTAATACCAGAACTTTTTGCTCAATGTAGTAAAGTACAAATCCTGATCCCCTTCTTGTAGTAATGTCCCCATCCTGTAGTAATGTCCTTTTCTACTGATGTCCTCGATCCTGATCACCTTTTCTAGTGATGTCCCCCATCCTGATCCCTTTTTCTAGTGATGATCCCTATCCTGATCCCTTTTTCTAGTGATGTCCACCATCCTGATCCCTTTTTCTAGTGATGTCCCCCATCGATCATGGTCCCCTTTTGTAGTGATGTCCCCCATACTGATCTCCTTTTGTAGTGATGTCCCCCATCATGATCCCCTTTTCTAGTGATGTCCCCCATCCCATTCCCCTTTAGTAGTGATGTCCCCATTTTGATCCCCTTTAGTGATGATGTCCCCATCCCGATTCCCTTCTATAGTGATGTCCCCCATCCTGATCTACTTTTATAGTGATGACCCCCATCCTGTTTTACCTTCTTTTTACACACCCAAATACACACTTTATCACACTCACACATAAACCCACACACAAACCCACACACAGACCCCCCCCACACACACACACACTCTCACACACATTCACACATCCTCATACACACTCTTACACTCACACTCATACACACACTGAAACTCGCACACACTTTCTTATACACACATCCTCACTCACACACTCACCCTCACACACACACTTTCTCACGAACACTCACACTTTTCTCACTTTAATGATGCATTGCTCCAGTGCAGGGGGCCGCCGCGGTCCCCACTGTACTGACTTCTGGCCTCCGCTGTGCTATGACTTCCTCCAGCCACTGCTCAGGTAAGCTCTGTTGCTCATCAAGATCAATGCAGTCTGCCAGCCAGAGGCCCGCATATGACGTCATATCCTGCCATCAGCTGCGGGCCTCTTATTGGCTGGCAGCTTGCATTGATCTTGCTGAGTGGCAGAGCTGGTTAGTCCTGCACTGGGGTGATGCATCATTAAGTTGTCCAAGGTGCCGCAGGCCGCATAGTGAAGCCCAGGGGCCGCATGCGGCCCTCGGGCCGCGAGTTTGAGACCCCTGGTGTAAATGTATTAGCATTTCAAAGAGAGAAACACGTTTTTGATCGTTTACCAACTATTATGGCCACTTTACACACACCAACTTATCTGTCCAACTTCTGAACAACTTACTGGTTGCAGTGAAATCATGGACACGTTGCTCCATTGTACACAGCCACAAAATGGAGCAATGTGTCCATGATTTCACTGCAACCAGCAAGTTGGTCAGAAGTTGGACAGATAAGTTGGTGTGTGTAAAGTGGCCTTTTGGAGTTCTGTCTCCTACAGACAAGTTAGACGCTCCTAATCATCTCATTACCTGAATTACACATAGCTGTCTTACATTGTCACCTGTATTACAGACTCCTGTCCACACACTTAATTAATCAGTCAGACTCTAACCTCTACAACATGGGCAAGACCAAAGAGCTGGTCATGTAGCAATTTCAGATATCCAGTGGCATTGAGGTTTCCATTGATGAAGACTGGCCCCACTATCTTTGTGCCCCATATACCACACCACACCATCAATGTTTGTGTTCCAGCAGTCTTGGAGGGATCTATCCACTGTGGGTTAGTGTCAAACCAATAGCGGTGGCTTTGTTTGTTAACTTCACCATTCACAAAAAAGTTTCCCTCATCCCTCTTCTGAAGGGAATTGTCTATGCTGTGAAGATACGAGATGTGCAGCATCTGAAACAACGCATATTGGAAGCCTGTGCTAGCATTTCTCCTGCGGTGTTGCTATCAATGTATCAAGAGAGGGAGAAGAGGATTTCATTGACAATCCAACACAATGAGCAGCACTTTGAACACATTTTATTAGTGGTCATAAATTTGTAAATAACTCAAGAAATAATAAAGTTACATTAAAGCCAAGCACACCATTGCTTTTCATATGAAATTCTCAGTAAGGTTGATGTGTCACGTGACCCTCTTCCCATTGAAAAAAATAAAGTTGGATCCAAAATGGCCAACTTCAAAATGGCCGCCATGGTCACCACCCAGCTGGAAAAATTTTCCCCTGCCATATACTAATGTGCCACAAACAGGAAGTTGATATCACCAAACATTCCCATTTTATTTAGGTGCATCCATATAAATGGGCCACCCTATGTATTCCTGATTCCACAAAGCCTCTCATACCTGTACCTGTTTATTGCTAATTAAAGCTCTATTCTGTTGTCAATACGTTTGAGAGTATCCTGAATGATCCGCTGCCAACAGATTATGGGCCCAGCGTGACACAGAACTCCAGGAGTGACACAGAGCATAGAGTGACACAGAACCCAGGAATGACACAGAGCACAGAGTGACACAGAGTGATACAGCAACAGAAGCCCAAAGCAAAAGCAGCAGAGAGAAACAGAGACGATGTGCACAAGCAGGGATCACTGCACGTTTTCAGTGCAAAGTCTCATCAATCAGAATTATCAGTCCTGGAAATTCATGGTGAAGATGCTGCTCATAAGAGAAGGTACATGGAAATATATGCAGGAACAAGTGCCTCATCCATTACCAGATGATTGGCTAGTGAAGGATCAGAAAGCACAAAGCACTATCTCCCTCAGTGTAGATGATGATCAAATTGTGCATACATGCAAGTGTGCAACTTCAAAGGAGATGTAAGATGAATTACAGAAAGTGTATGAAAGATCAAATCTTAGCAATAAGCGTTATTTCATGAGAAAGCTGTACCAGTCTAAGCTAAGTGATGGCCAGAATATGCAGGACTATAAGAAACACCCTAGAGATTGTGGAGCGTCTCAGGGGTATTGGAGAAGAAATTAAAGACTTTCATGTTGCTGCACTACTATTAAGAGGTCTTCCAGAAAGTTATGACACACTTGTCACTGCATTAGGTGCACGGCCAGATGATGAGCTCACACTAGAATATGTCAAAGGCAAGCTTGTAGATGAATTCAAGCAAAAAACACATAATGTAAGCAGCAGTAATGAATCCAGAGCAGAAACAGCATTAAAGACACAGGACGATCCTACAAATAATTGCAATTTAAGAGAAACTTGTGAATACTTTGTCTGTAAAAAGCCTGGCCACCTTAAAACAAACTGCAGAATTTGGAAATCAAGAATGAGTCAGCTTAAAAAGCAGAACAGTGATCAAAAGGTGAAAACAGCTGTAAAGAAAAGTCTGCATGTGTTGAAGCTGCATTTAATACCAGTACAGGCTCATCTGCAAGGCATATATGGTGTATAGACTCTGGTGCTAGCAGCCATATGACGAATAACAAAGATTTCTTCACTGACCTTGATGAAAGCAAGTCAGAAAATGTCATCTTAACTAATTGTCACTATATGACTTCAGAGGGAGTAGGAGACGGCTACCTCCACTGTCCACTTTTCTCAGCACAAATCAGAAAGATCCCAGTAAAGGATGTTCTCTATGTTCCCAGTCTTGAAAGCAATCATCTGTCAGTAAAGAAAGCTTACGCAAAATGGGAATGTAGTTACTTTTAAAGACAACAGCTGCATTATATCAAAGAAGAGTCACACTCTTGCAAAAGGAAAAATCCAAAATGAACTTTATCAGCTAAAATGCAAAGAAAGAGTGTACAGTGCTAGACAAGATCTGCATAAGAACTGTATCCATGTATGGCACAGACATCTTGGGCACAGAGACCCAGATGCAGTAAGGAAGCTAGGTCAACTTGTAAATGGTGTTGAAATCAAACAATGTAGTCAAATGATGAAGTGCATTAGCTGTCTTATAGGGAAAATGTCCAGAAAATCCTTTCCTAAAGTAAGCACTACTGAATTTGATACACACAGATGTTTGCGGTCAAATTAGTGTTCAAACTCCAAGCAAAAAGAGATATTTCCTCACATTTATTAATGACTACTCCAGATATACATTCGCATACCTGCTTCACAGTAAGGATGAAGTTCCACAGAATTTGAAGAATATCTTGCCGGTGTTTAACAAATTTTGAAGAATGCCAAAAGCCCTGCGTGCAGATAATGGAACTGAATATAAAGGTGGTAAGGTGCAAACCATTTTGAAAAAGAATGGAATTGTATTCCAGACGACCATTCCATACAACCCAGAATAGAATGGCATTGCAGAGAGAAAGAACCACACTCTCTTTGAAAGTGGAAGAAGTATGTTGCTTGATGCCAATCTACCTACAACGTATTGGAGAGAAGCCATCATGACAGCTTGCTATCTTCAAAACAGACTGCCAGGTAAAGCCACAAATAAAACTCCATATGGGCTACAGAACTGCGAGAAGCCCAACCTGAAGCACCTCAGGATATTTGGAAGCAAAACGTTTGTGTATGTTCCCAAAGAAAAACGTTCCAAGTGGGAATCGCATGCAAAGCAAGGAGTCCTGGTGGGCTATAGCGAAACCCAAAAGGGATACAGAATGCTGTACCCAGAGACCAACACAGTAACAATCAGCAGAGACATAGTGATTGATGAGAACTCTGTTTCGCTCAAATTCCAAGAAGTTACACCAGTCATTCAAGCCAAGAAACAAGAACAAGAATCTCAATCACCAAACCCAGACACTGAAAAAGAAAACACAGAAGTCGGGATAAGCTCTGAAGCCAGCAACCTCCAGTCAGGAGATCAGAAAGACCAAACAAAGGTATCCCAGCTAGATGCCTTTCTTATATGGTCAGAACTCTTCCTGAATCAGAGCCACAGTCATGATAAGAGATGCGAAAACTGCCTGTCCACGAGAAGTAGAAGTGGATAAATGCGGCTAATGAAGAGATGGAGTTCCTTCACCAACTCCAGTCTCGGGAGCTTACAGAGCTACCACAAGGAAAAAGAGCTCTCAGAAGCCAAAGGTTCATCAAAACTTACAGCAATGAGAATTACAGACAAGTGTGGCACCCTGCTCTTACAGGTAGCCACAGAACCACCTAAGGCATGGAGGAATTTCCACAACAGGTACCCTTACACGCACAGCACCTTCTACCCCAGAACTGTAAGGAGAGCTCCACTTGCTGCCTTTAAGCATGATCCCCTATAAATACTGGTGCTGGGGTTGGAGTTAGGGAGTGCAGTTCCAGAGAGGACTGTGAAGAGTTAGTATGTGCAGTACGGAGTAGTACTGTGAAGACCATCTGGTGAACGGTGCTGCATTAGGCCCATACCAGAGACCAGCCTTGCCAGTGTGAGGACCTGAGAGTGAGGGTCGGAGGCAAGGCAAAAGACAAGTTAAAGAGCAGATTGGAGTAAGAGGAGCCATACCAGTTCACCCCAGGAAGCAACCCGGACACCGAAGTCCAAGTCTGCAGGAGAGCATCAAGCCCAGCAGAAAACAGCGGTTCACCAAGGAGACTCCAGTCTCCTGAACGCCTGTAGCGCAACCAACCCTAGACCCAGGAGCCACAGGAGAAGTAATAGTGGTAGCCACCAAAAGGCTCTCAATACTACAATACGGGTGAGAGAAAGAGAGAGACACAGAGGAGGCCAGGCCTAGTTCTACACAGGCCAGGGGCTTCACCAAGGAAGTGCTGCAGTGAATTTTTTCTGGTTGTTTGTTCCAGCGTCGCAGCTAGCACCAGTTCACACTATGTCTTGAGTGTTGTGCAGTTTTTTTCTGTTTTATGTCTAATATGTGGAGTTGCTGGCTCCATAGCTGCACTTAGCACCCTCATCGCCCCCTGGTGGTCTGAGGTTGAGATGGTGTCCACCCACTTAGAAGTGGGATAGGGAGGACAAGGAGGACAGGAATGTCAGTGTAGGACTCATCAGACCTGGGGTCACCGTGGAGTGGTTGATGAGCAAACAGATATTGGCCAATATATGTACCAAGAACCCCAGCAAATAAAAAGATAAGAATATTGTGTTTTTTGAAAAACATAAGTTTTTAATTTTTTCCTCTTATACCGCTTGTTAGCATATGTACATCATTGTTAGTAGCTGAGTGCTGCAGTGAATTTTTTCTGATAGATAGATAGATAGATAGATAGATAGATAGATTACATAGTATATTATACTTTGCTATTTTGTCCTTCCAAAATTGATAATTTATTGATAGTGTTTCCTTTGTGCGACCTCCCATGTGTTCCTCTCCGCTGCGGTCACATCATCACTTTCCTCGCCGGTTCAGCCATTGTAATCAGTTTTCCAGCAGTGTCGTCTTCACTACAGGAGAATTCATTTGTATAAAGGGCAAACATGAAATTTAAACCTTTTCAGAGCGATTGCTCCATAAACAAAACAAGAGGACACGCAGCAATTTCATGTTCTACATCCACCCACTCATTTGTTCTCTATTATGTAAGAACAAACCTGTACGGGAGGATTTATGAAGGCTCAGAACAGACATCTGTGCTAAAATGATGGGAAATAATATGTCTGTCCATTACTGATCGAAAGTTTTACCTTAGCAACACCAACTCGGCGAATACGGGAGAATACAGCAGGGAGGGCAGACGACTCACAAATACAGTTAGGTCTGCAGAAGACTGAAAAAGTTGTCATAGAGCGATGAATAATGTGCTGGACTGATGGCAGAACCTCCACTAATACCTGGTAGAAGGGAAAACTGATTCCTACTGAAGGAGCTTTTTGGCTATTTTACTGTTATAGTTAGACAAACAGTGACATTTTTTTTTGTAGTGTCTGAACCCATTTAACTTGGCGGTGCCTAAGAAAAATTTACAGTTCCCCCCATTTCCTGGAGGTTTCCTTAATGGGAATCTATCGGGAGGTTTTTGCTACCTCATCTGACAGCAACATAATGTAGGCAAAAAGATTCTGAATCTAATGATGTATCACATGGATTAATGGGTGCAGCCATACTCACACAATCTAAGAATTTAGTTTCAGTAACACAGCAGAGCTGAGATAGCTGCCCCCACCCACACCAGGCTCTCTATAGAGATTGTATAGTGAGGAGTCAAGATAGATAGATAGATAGATAGATAGATAGATAGATAGATAGATAGATAGATAAACAGGCAGCACTCCAAAATCAAGAAAAAGTGGACATCTGTAATACAGTTCAGTGGTGAAACATTACAACCTGTATGGCTTGACATGAGTCACTCTGTTTGCTCCTGGGAGCCCAGTCCTTAGGGAATCTTAACAAAGAAGACAGTAGCACTCTTAAATGCTAAAGCATGGAAACTATGAAATAAGACTATAGACATGCATTACTGTTAAGGAAATATATGAACAATTGAGATACATAGCAATCAAAAATGGCCATTTCTGAGGATTCAAGATGGCCGCGGTGCAGGAAGGATGCATATGAGGTGGCTCCTGACACCATCCATTCAATCCTCGGCATCCCGACCCTGGAGCAAGGAGATTAGCACCTGAAAGGTGCCACCTAAAACATCACAGCTCAGCAGACCCTGAAACAGGACTTATTTTTGCCTAGAACACCGGCTAAGCAGAGCTTTGAGGACCTAAAAGAGTCCCCCCTCCCCCACTGCACGAGGCCGCATTACAACAGGCATCTGGAGCTACACTAATACCAGAACAGACTCACCCACATCATCGAGTGAGCCTAAACCCCCTAAGCCTTCGACCCAGGAGACGCCCGCAGAGACACCTGGAGCAGAACATCCCCTGAGGCTTGGTGAGTGCTGGGAAGAGACACTTCAATAATAAGGGGGCTGAGCTGTAAAACGGAGGTTGAGACCAGCAGCACAACGAGGGAAGTTACAGGAGCCCTGAAAAGACAGTGAAGGGTTATCTTTATAAGGCATCTCTGCTGTAACAGGAGCAGACAGACAGTGTGCTCCTCTTGAAGAGGGAGAGCTGGAGCTATGACACTCGGATTAACTCTTAATGCACTGATGTACTGTATACTGTGAGACTGCGCCTCTCCAATCCATGAAACCTACCCTACAAAAGACCTGTGAAACGCTGAATTGCACAGGGATCAGGCTGTGAACCTCTCTTCAAGCGCACCTAGTGCCCTGCACCGCATTATAACACCCCCATCCTCTGAATCTCATACCATCACCATCTTATATTCTGGACTCCAGATAAAAACTCCCCATATACACCATCTAGAGAATTCTGCGGGTACTGGGAGTGTGTCCTGACGAGACAGGATGCAGGACGCAGACTAGGAGAATTCCACCGGCGATGTTCTAGTCCCCGGTGCCTAGCGACATTTGCCCGCTTTATTTGCTCCATAAGGTGAGGGGATAATACCCCCGGGACCTCGCGATGCCTAGACCGAACTCCAGAAGCCGCGGACCCCCCCAAAAAGTGACGGATATCTATTTACTCACGAGCGCCCTGGAACAACGACCTCCGCACTCAAAATGGCGCAGACGGCTGAGACGGCTTCCCGCTCCCCAGCCTCCTCACACTCACCCCGTTCACCGAGAGGAACTTTAGAACAAACCCAAGGTAATATACAAGATGATTCATCCCTCATCACATACGGGTAACTCCGGGGCCTATTGGCAGATCTCCGCTCTTCCATACAGGCAGATGTCAGAGAAATAGTGGGAGAGATGAGAGCGGATCTTACAGCACTTGGGGAAAGAACTGGCCGCATAGAGGGAAAAATGGCTGAGTTTGCTGGAGCACACAATGAGCTGGCGGATAGCCATCAGGAGGTAGTGGCAGATGTAAAAGAAATACGAGCAAAAATGTGGGATCTGGAGGACAGACTTCGCAGAGGGAACTTGAAGATTAGAGGCATACCAGAGGTGGAGGGCGAGGAGGACCTAAAAGCTACCATTACCCCTTTCTTACATCACATCCTCCCTTCTGTGCCCTCACCAGAGCTCGACATAGAAAGGGCATACCGCCTGCCTCGTTCACAAAAGGTTAACAGGGACGTACCCCGCGATGTCTTGGTCCATCTAGTCATCCGTAAGCTGAGAGACTCGCTGCTACATACCCTACGGAGAACCCCGTTCCCTGATGGCCCATACGCTACTTGGTCCCTATTTCCTGACTTATCACCGGGAACTTTGGCAAGAAGGAGGGACTTTGCCCGTATTGTACCGTTTTGCGAGAGTGCGGCATCCCATATGCATGGGGGTCGCCGGTGAATGTGTCCTTTAGGTACAAGGGATCGCGACACCAGTCCTACTCCCCTTCCAGAATGAAGTCTACTCTGATTGAATGGAACTTAATGGAAAAAGGAGGATCCTCCTATTCAAGCCCATCTGACCGACGTACCCGGGGGAATACCCCCCCCCCTGGAGAGGGGAGGACGACGATGAATAACTTTATGCACCTGGGGACTTGCCACCGCTAGTGTGTCAAGTATCCTTTTCTCCGTACACACACTTAGGGTCTGCTCATCTCTAAAGCTTTGACCCGAGAGGTTAGAGGGGGCCCATTCTGTATCTGTGGCCCCACTTCTCCTCGCACTCCCACGTTTCCCCCCACAATATTGAGACGGGCGCTGGGGGACCGCAGTGCTGGGGGCGCCATCAGTGGGTGCCCACGGGCCCCCCCCTTAATACTGCTCTGTCATCTGGAGTGGTATATGTACATATATATGTTTAAATCAGTGTCTGTTGCACTGTTGAATATTATTTGCAATTTTTGAACCTTTGTTATTGCCTTTCATACCTCCTGTGTCCCACTCCCTTTCCACCCTACCCCGTTCCTGATCCCTCACACTCCTTCTCCTCCCACTGACGGCCTGAATCTTCTCCCCTTTCCTCTCTCTCTCCCTCCTTTTCCCCCTCCTTGTCTCCTTCCCCTGTTCTACTCCCCTACCTGGTTCCCCCTCTCTAACTTCCTGTATCTAGTCTAACCTCCCCGCCTCTCTTGGACCCCCCCCCTCTTTACTCAGTGTCTGCGGGGCCCGGCTGCAGGGATTGGGGAGCCGGCGAGGGATCGAGATGAGCTTTAAGATAGTGTCACTTAATGCGAGGGGCCTAAACTCCCTTGTAAACGCTCCTTCCTATGGAGGGAAGCGTTGAGGTTGAGGGCCGACGTCGTGTGTGTACAGGAAACACACTTGCTGGTGGGGGATAACCACAGAATCTCGCACCCCAAATTTCCACATACCTATTTCTCAAATGCTGTTACTAAGAGGGCAGGGGTGTGTATGATGGTGGGAGCTAGTGTCCAATACACATGCAAGAAGGTGGTTACTGATTCGGAGGGGAGATTTCTCTTTCTTTTGTGCGAAATAGCGGGAGTCCTTTACACCATAGCCACAGTCTACGGTCCTAATGCGGGACAAATAAAGTACATGAGAACTTTTTTGACAAAATTAAGAGAGGTGACCGTCGGGCAAGTGATTCTCTGCGGAGATTTCAATGCGGTAATGGAACCCCGTATAGATGCTTCTACGCCGTGTGTGCGTTCACGTGGGGCTATGCTCTCCCTAGCCCAGGAAGCACGCCTCCATGATGTCTGGCGGTACCTCCATGCAGGCGAGAGGGATTATATGTATCACTCTGGCCTGCATGGGTCCTATTCCAGAATAGATTTTTTTCTGGTGGACGACAGTACGTGCCGAGCCGCAGAAATCGGGACCATTACATGGTCGGATCATGCTCCGGTCACGTTGGAGGTGGCCCTGGGCTGTGGTGGAGTGAGACCACGATGGTGGCGTCTGAGCCCGGACCTCCTTTTGGACCAGAGCCAAGTGACTTCCATAGAAGCAGATATAGCAACATACTTTGACATAAACGACAATGCAGAAGTCTCTGATGAGACCCTCTGGTCGTCGCACAAGGCGGTCCTGCGGGGATCCCTGCTACAGAGAGCTGCACGCCGTAAAAGGGAGAGAGACGCACAACGAAGGGAGCTGACAGAGAGGATACAGAATTTAGAAGCAGTGATATAAAAATCCCCCTCCACAAGCCTAGAGACGCAGATAGGAGCATCACGCACGCAGCTCAGGGCGCTGTTACTACGCCAATATGAGGTAGGTCTTCGCAAGCTAAGACTGCAATACTACGCTATGGGAGACCGCGCCGGCAGATTATTGGCTAGGAGATTAAAGAAGCGGGCCACACAAACAATGATAACACATATGAAAGACGAAAGGGGACAAGTAGTTAGGGACCCGAGAGGCATAGTGGATGTCTTCTCGGCGTACTACAGCAAACTTTATAACTTACGCTCTGACCCTGCTACCCCACAACCGACACCGGAGATGATCAATGAGTTCCTAGCAAATCTCAGCCTCCCCAGAATCTCCAGCCTGGATCTGGAGGTATTGAACAGACCTTTTTCGCTGCAGGAGGTAAGCAGAATCATACGCTCATTGAAACTAGGAAAAGCCCCTGGGCCTGACGGCTTCATCAACGCATACTATAAGACTTTTGAAAAAACTCTCACCCCGTACCTATTACGAGTATTCAGCAGCTGGAGATTATCCGGACGCATCCCATCGGATGCTCTAGAAGCAACAGTCACCACAATACTGAAACCGGGGAAATCTCCAGATAAACCGGAAAGCTACAGACCAATCTCCCTGCTGAATACGGATCTAAAGATCTATGTGAAGGTGTTCGCTCTCAGGCTTGGGGAGATGGTTCCTCTCCTGGTCGGCCCGGATCAAGTGGGATTCGTGGCTCAACGCCAAGCTAGGGATGGAACGAGGAGAATGCTTGACCTTATAGAACTGGCGGAGAGACATGGAGCCCCATGTGCATTCCTGTCATTGGAAGCTGAGAAGGCGTTTGACAGGGTGCACTGGGGTTACCTGGAACAGGTGCTGAGAGGATTCGGATTTGAGGGTCCGATCCTTTCGGCGATATTGGGTCTATATTCCGGGCCTTCTGCCAAGGTCTTCTCCTCGGGCTATCTCTTAGAAACGTTCGAAATTTCGAATGGCACTAGACAGGGGTGCCCCCTTAGTGTTAAGAGTGCTACTGTCTTTCTTGTTAAGATTCCCTAAGGACTGGGCTCCCAGGAGCAAACAGAGTGACTTATGCAGACATCCACTGCTTTACACCTCTTACTGATAATACCTTAACTATTCAGTGATTGAATGGTGTCCCAAAGTTGGAACTGCCAGGCAGCATTGTATTCCTCAGGTAAAAATTATGATTTATTTGAGTATATTGTGTCCCTTGCTCTTACAGTTCTGAGATTGACAACTTTTTATCGCTTAGACTTGTGTACTAGCTGCTACAGCACACTTGCATTTCCATATTCTTCATTGGAAACTGTACTTTCAACAAACTTTGAATCAATAAATATTATAGGTAAAAATAAGACATTTTGGAACATATCTTATGAGAGAAATATCTTTCTCCACTTATGATCCACTTCTCTGGCATCATTTTACTGGTAAGATTTGTATTTTGTCTGGATTTTCCTGTATATCCCATATTCTTAATTTGAATCAATTAATAGTATAGGTAAAAATAAGATAGTTTGTAATACTTCTTATCAAAGACATTTTTCTCTTATGAGCCATCTCACTTTCCCACTACTTTCTGCTGTTGTCATGCACTCTGAAAAACATCTCAAATGCCAGTTACATAATCCATGATACTATGTGGAGAGAGGTGTGAGACAAAGATTGTGCAGAGCTTTCTAAAAAGTCCTTTACTTCATCCCAGAGCTGGATTGATATCTAAATTTGTCACAATTCCTAGTGATGTGTCTGGATGCAAAGAGTGAGAGTTCAGCCATCTAATCTTGGGTAGGGGCATGCTGAGCTGTCAGTTTGGTGATGGATAGCTCATCCAACCAATCGGTGATGGGGTGTTACGTATCTCCTCTCACTCAATCCAGCACTCAACCGCTGTCCTATGGTAAAAGTGAGCATAAATCACCCCCTGACAAAGACCACACAGCCCCCAGCTTCACAACATGCTGCCACCACTCACTGAACACGCAGGGCGATGAGTCTCCGAACTAATATTATCAGACAATCAACAAGATCACACACTTCCTAGGGCTATGAATTCTTTTAGAGTATACAAGGTTCAAACTTATTAAAAGTTTATGCTTTCATATAAAAAAAGTTACAGTGCTTCCAATAAAAAGATACAAAAGATAAAAATAAAACACACATACAAATATGCAAAGCAGTTATAAAATTAAAGGGAGAAACTTACAGAAATATCTAAAGTTTGCAGTCTGTTCTTTCTGCATCCTATGGGGAGGAGGAATGAAATATGGATCACAGCAGTATTTCAACTGCCCCAAGTCTGTGAACAACTACCTTTGCGGGGAAGCCCAATTTATAGCCTCAGCCTAGAGATCGAATTCTAGCACAGCCTTTCAATTTCAATATTCTAATCCCAGGCCGGTGAATGGACCATGGGTTCTTTAGCAATGATTACATTATTTCAAATGTACTTTGTCTTATAGTATCTTCCTTCCCTCCCATAGTAAACAGAAAATGTCAGGCTGCAACTAGACCCCATTTGGGTATATTCTTTTAAGGGCATCAGAAGTGTGAAATAGTTCAATTTTCACTATGACCCCCTTGGGGTCAAACCCTGAGCAGAGGAGATTAAAAAGTTCTGCTCAAGATAACATAGGTTAGGACCTCTGGCAAATGTCAATGAACTGTTGTTGGCTTAATTCCCCCTAAAAAATATATATTTTCCTCTACAAGGGGCATGTGAGGTTTCCTGCATGTGTCTCATGTTTGGAGCTATTACCTTGCTATTTAGTTGCCTCTCTGACATTCACTTACTGCCGGTCGTAGCTTTAGTTCAGTGGTGTCTGTGTGCCTGTTTTTCCTGTGCTCAGTTTGATCTATTATTTACCTGACCTTGGACCTTGCCTTTGATGATTCATTTGCCTAGCCCCTTTGTCTTGATCCATTACTGTCATGAAATTTTGACCCACAGATCATGACCTGACTACACCTTTATTCACCCTTTTGTCTTTGGGTTTCAGTTCAGTAAGCTAAGCTGGTCTTCAATAAAACACAGTAAGGAATATGAAGGGGAGTGGGAAAAGGAGGCAGTTTCTGTCTCTCATCCTATGTGAAAATGTTTTTATTCAGAAATGGGAAGGAACAGAAAAGGACGAAATCAGTGCAGCTCTGACATCATAACAGGAAGGGTCAGTTTCAAAACTGCGTTTTCCCTAATCAAGTACCCTGTACAACAGACCACCCTCCCCCAAAATATGCAAGTAACAGGCACTGTTTCTGGCTTCAACTAAGTTGTGAAAAGCTGTCATGTATTTCTTTCTGGTTTTTAATACCAAGTGTTCTTTAAAGGGATTTCCATAGGATTGCAAACCAATCAAATAACAATCATAACTGTTACTCACCCTCCCAGGTCTAGTGCTACCTCTTCAAAACCGCTCGGCTCAAAGTTAACAGGTTGCATTGGTGAAATCATATCTACGATGCACCTCAACACTGCAGCCAATCACTGGGCTCAACAATGATGCAAATCTAGATGGCGTTCAGTGATTGGCTGCAGTGGAGTTCATGATTTCACTGCTTCAGCCAATCAACAAAGACTGGAGCAACAGTGGAGAGGCGGCATCAGAGTAAGCAACAGGTGTGATTACTATTTGATAGGTCTGCAACCAGTGGTGTAACTTGAAGCTCATGGGCCCCAATGCAAAAGTTCCAATGTGGCCCCCAATTACTGCAAATCTTTCATAGCATTAGTCTTTTTCTATAGGCCAAAGGGACTTTTGGGGTCCCCTAGGCTCCAGGGCTTGAGTGCGATTGCAACCGCTGCACCTGTTGTAGTTTTGCCCCTGTCTGCAACTTTATGGCCACAACAAAAAATGGAGAGAGGACAACCCCTTTAAATAAGTTTAAGATTAAAAAACAGACAAAAGTAAAATAGCTCATATCACGTCTCGTAGTATAACACCACATCCGGACACTCTTGGTGATTTATTCATCTCTTGGCAGCTGGCGGCAGATTCATGTAGAAGTAATAGGTACATATGCTTTCGCACTGCTTCAGAGATTTTCACTTAGTAATGGAGCTGAAGAACAAGGGAAAGCTGCAGATTCCTGCAATTATGGATGTATCTATAGAATGAGCTTACCTTGCTTTGCGCTTTCACATCTGTTCCATATAAATTGCTGGTTGAGAAGTAGATAATGTATGGATCTCATGGTGGTGGTGCTCCATCTTCACACACTGGGATCTGACGTTGTTTGCACAGATTGTACAATGCCGGACACAGTAAAATACTGCAAAGCAAGATCAGACCGGAGAAGGTGTGAAATTCTGCAATAACCAACAGGAGGTTCATAGCAGTACATCAGCACCAATTTGTGCCAATTTTGGTATAAATTGTGGTTTTTTATTTCCCCGCGGAAAAAAACTGATTGTAAAAAAATAAACTAAGAAAATGGAAACGCACAATTGTTAGGTTTTATTGTAGATTTTGACTTCACAGTTTTATTCTAATTTCATGTGAAAATCCAAATGGAAAGTCTGCATCCATTCAGGTAGACACAGCCTTATTAAAGTATGGAGTAAGAGGTGTCAAATTCACTAAAAGGTATACTCTACTTAAGGAGTTTTCCCATGAACAAAGTTGATTTTAATTAATAAATCTTAGAATAATAATTTCCACAATTGGATGTTTGAAAAAATGTTCAAGTGCTGAGATAATCTTATATCTGTGTCCCTGCTATGTACTGTGTAATGGATGTGTCTGATCATACAGGGACATGGTCTGATCATACCACATCTCCTGTGCTGAGATAATCTTATATATGTGTCCCTGCTATGTACTGTGTAATGGATGTGTCTGATGATACCACATCTCCTGTGCTGAGATAATCTTATATATGTGTCCCTGTTATGTACTGTGTAATGGATGTGTCTGACCATAAAGGAACATGGTCTGATCATACCACATCTCCTGTGCTGAGATAATCTTATATATGTGTCCCTGCTATGTACTGTGTAATGGATGTGTCTGATCATACCACATCTCCTGTGCTGAGATAATCTTATATATGTGTCCCTGTTATGTACTGTGTAATGGATGTGTCTGACCATAAAGGAACATGGTCTGATCATACCACATCTTCTGTGCTGAGATTATCTTATATATGTGTCCCTGCTATATACTGTGTAATGGATGTGTCTGACATGGGACATGGTCTCATTATACCACAGCTTCTGGGCCAAGGAGAAAGGAAGAAAGTATACAGACATTACAGTACGGGAAAGAGTATACAGATATTACAGCACAGGTAAGAGTATACAAACATTACAGCACAGGAAAGAGTATACAGTCATTACAGCACAGGAAAGAGTATATAGACATTACAGCACAGAAAAGAGTATACAGATATTGCAGCACAGAAAAGAGTATACAGACATTACAACACTGGAAAGAGTATACAGACATTACAGCACTGGAAAGAGTATACAGACATTACAACACAGGAAAAAGTATACAGCCATTACAGCACGGGAAAGAGTATACAGACTGATAAGTTTGTGAAATACTGCTAAAGTATGAAATATTCACTAGTTGTCTACTCCTGGCTTAATGGATATGGACCGAGCGCATGCATAGAAAGGATGAAAACAAACACACAGTCAGATGTAAACTCTCCTTGGTCAACTATGGTACAGCTCCAAAGTGAGTTTATTTGAACATGCATGGACTTATATAGACTCAGAAAGGGACTCGGCCAACCCTACAATGGGAATACTCATTGGTTAGTGGGTTGATTAATGGGCCGATCCATGAGGTCATCAGGATGGGTTGGCCATGAAGTCTTCAGGATGTGTTTGTCTGTGAAGTCATCAGGTATCTCCAAGCGACGTGTCGCTGTGTGATTGGTCAGTCCTTCTATGGAATTCAACTTCCTCCCAGAACTCTCTTGTACAACAGGATCTATAATATAAAAGCCGAAGGCCACTTCCGGAGAACCCGAAGGTTACTTCCGTGATGGCTTCCGGACTGTGCTGCTGACGTCATCCAGTGCAGGGTAGCCGCCCGGCTACAGGGATCGGCAGAGGAACGTTCCGCTCTCGGACGTTCTGTCTGCCCTCCAGCCTCTCCCCTCCAGCCAGTAGCGCAGCCAGCGGGGGGGAGCCCATTGCCCGCCCCCTAGGGGGGCCCGCACCCCCTGGGGGGCCCCGTGCTGACAGCAGCCGCCCGCCGCGCGCCAGGAGAGCAGGGAGGACGGGATTTCCTGTCCTGCAGCTCTGCCCGCCCCTCCTCTCCTCCTACAGCACACGCACGCCGGCCGCGGTGAGTGTACACCCCCCACCCAGCTAAGCCTTCTGCCCTCTCCAGCTTCCGCTCTGCCCCTCCAGCCTCTGCCCCTCCAGCCTCTCCAGCTTCCCCTCTGCCCCTCCTGCCTCTGCCCCTCCAGCCTCTGCCCCTCCAGCCTCTCCAGCTTCCCCTCCAGCCTCTGCCCCTCCAGCCTCTCCAGCTTCCCCTCTGCCCCTCCACCATCTGCTCCTCCAGCCTCTCCAGCTTCCCCTCTGCCCCTCCAGCCTCTGCCCCTCCAGCCTCTGCCCCTCCAGCCTCTCCAGCCTCTCCAGCTTCCCCTCTGCCCCTCCAGCCTCTGCCCCTCCAGCCTCTTCCCCTCTGCCCCTCCAGCCTCTGCCCCTCTAGCCTCTGCCCTCCAGCCTCCGCTCTGCCCTCCAGCCTCTGCCCTCCAGCCTCCGCTCTCCCCTCCAGCCTCCCCTGTCCTCTGCCCTCCAGCCTCCCCTGTCCTCTGTATGTGTGTGCTCACCACTCTGCCCAAGGCGCTGCGCTGACCACTCTGCCCACGCCGCTGTTATGACCAATCTCACCGCACTCACTGCTAACCACTGAGCCACCGCACTCACTGCTAACCACTGAGCCACCGCACTCACTGCTAACCATTGAGCCATCGCACTCACTGCTAACCACTCAGCCACCGCACTCACTGCTAACCACTGAGCCACCGCACTCACTGCTAACCACTGAGCCACGGCACTCACTGCTAACCACTGAGCCACGGCACTCACTGCTAACCACTCAGCCACTGCACTCACTGCTAACCACTGAGCCACCGCACTCACTGCTAACCACTGAGCCACCGCACTCACTGCTAACCACTGAGCCACCGCACTCACTGCTAACCACTCAGCCACCGCACTCACTGCTAACCACTGAGCCACCGCACTCACTGCTAACCACTCAGCCACCGCACTCACTGCTAACCACTCAGCCACCGCACTCACTGCTAACCACTCAGCCACCGCACTCACTGCTAACCACTGAGCCACTGCACTCACTGCTAACCACTCAGCCACCGCACTCACTGCTAACCACTCAGCCACCGCACTCACTGCTAACCACTCAGCCACCGCACTCACTGCTAACCACTGAGCCACCGCACTCACTGCTAACCACTGAGCCACCGCACTCACTGCTAACCACTGAGCCACCGCACTCACTGCTAACCACTCAGCCACCGCACTCACTGCTAACCACTCAGCCACCGCACTCACTGCTAACCACTGAGCCACCGCACTCACTGCTAACCACTCAGCCACCGCACTCACTGCTAACCACTCAGCCACTGCACTCACTGCTAACCACTCAGCCACCGCACTCACTGCTAACCACTGAGCCACCGCACTCACTGCTAACCACTCAGCCACCGCACTCACTGCTAACCACTGAGCCACCGCACTCACTGCTAACCACTGAGCCACCGCACTCACTGCTAACCACTCAGCCACCACACTCACTGCTAACCACTCAGCCACCGCACTCACTGCTAACCACTCAGCCACCGCACTCACTGCTAACCACTCAGCCACCGCACTCACTGCTAACCACTGAGCCACCGCACTCACTGCTAACCACTCAGCCACCGCACTCACTGCTAACCACTCAGCCACCGCACTCACTGCTAACCACTCAGCCACCGCACTCACTGCTAACCACTCAGCCACCGCACTCACTGCTAACCACTGAGCCACCGCACTCACTGCTAACCACTGAGCCACCGCACTCACTGCTATCTACTGAGCCACCGCACTCACTGCTAACCACTGAGCCACCGCACTCACTGCTAACCACTGAGCCACCGCACTCACTGCTAACCACTGAGCCACCGCACTCACTGCTAACCACTGAGCCACCGCACTCACTGCTAACCACTCAGCCACCGCACTCACTGCTAACCACTCAGCCACCGCACTCACTGCTAACCACTCAGCCACCGCACTCACTGCTAACCACTCAGCCACCGCACTCACTGCTAACCACTGAGCCACCGCACTTACTGCTAACCACTCAGCCACCGCACTCACTGCTAACCACTCAGCCACCGCACTCACTGCTAACCACTCAGCCACCGCACTCACTGCTAACCACTGAGCCACCGCACTCACTGCTAACCACTGAGCCACCGCACTCACTGCTAACCACTGAGCCACCGCACTCACTGCTAACCACTGAGCCACCGCACTCACTGCTAACCACTCAGCCACCGCACTCACTGCTAACCACTCAGCCACCGCATTCACTGCTAACCACTGAGCCACCGCACTCACTGCTAACCACTGAGCCACCGCACTCACTGCTAACCACTGAGCCACCGCACTCACTGCTAACCACTGAGCCACCGCACTCACTGCTAACCACTGAGCCACCGCACTCACTGCTAACCACTGAGCCACCGCACTCACTGCTAACCACTGAGCCACCGCACTCACTGCTAACCACTCAGCCACCTGTATACACACAATTCATTTCACCACACTCCCCTAACTATTAGTAAATAAACTATATATGGATTCTAGACTACCCGATTCTTTAGAATCGGGCCGCCATCTAGTGTAGTCATAGATCCAGTCACCATCTTGCATATCATGGCATGGTGTGATGAAACAGGAAATGGTAGCCATGTTTAGGTCTAAACAAGCTTATGTAAGGTGAAATTATATACTCTATTCGGTCATTTCTCTTAACCCATATTATTTCTTAAGGTTAATTAAGTATTTGATCCTATGGCTTTCCTTAACACAGACAATACAACACAAGATTATACAGAAATTATAGCACAGGAATGTGTATACAGACGTTACAGCATGGGAAAGAGTATACAGTATATATATGGTACAGGAAAATGTATACAGACATTACAGCACAGGAAAGAGTGTGCAGACAATACAGCACAGAAAGAGTGTACAGACATACAGCATGGAAAAGTGTACAGACATTACAGCATGGGAAAGTGTATACAGACTTTATAGCATGGAAAGAGTATACAGACATTACAGCACGGAAAGAGTATACAGACATTACAAAACAAAAAAGAGTATACAGACATAACAGCAAAGGAAAGAGAATACAGACATTACAGCATGTGATCATAGCTGATTCTTTCTGTGGTACAACATTTCCCTGTCTATGTTTTAAAAAATGTTTTATCTCAAAGTTATAAGGTCTGTATACTCTTTCTTGTGCTGTAATGTCTGTATACTCTTTCCTGTGCTGTAATGTCTGTATACTCTTTCCCGTGCTGTAATGTCTGTATACTCTTTCCCGTGCTGTAATGTCTGTATACTTTCCTATGCTGTAATATCTGTATACTCTTTCCCGTGCTGTAATGTCTGTACACTCTTTCCTGTGCTGTAATGTCTGTATACTCTTTCCCATGTTGTGATGTCTGTGTACTGTTCCCCGTGCTGTAATGTCTGTACACTCTTTCTTGTGCTGTAATGTCTGTATACTCTTTCCTGTGCTGTAATGTCTGTATACTCTTTTCTGTGCTGTAGTGTCTGTTTACTCTTTCCGGTGTTGTAATGTCTGTCTACTCTTTCCTGTGCCGTAATGTCTGTTTACTCTTTCCTGTGCTGTAATGTCTGTATACTCTTTCCTGTGCTGTAATGTCTGTATACTCTTTCCCGTGCTGTAATGTCTGTATACTCTTTCCGGTGTTGTAATGTCTGTATATTCTTTCCTGTGCTGTAATGTCTGTTTACTCTTTCCTGTGCTGTAGTGTCTGTTTACTCTTTCCGGTGTTGTAATGTCTGTATACTCTTTCCTGTGCTGTAATGTCTGTATACTCTTTCCCATGCTGTAATGTCTATATACTCTTTCCCGTGCTGTAATGTCTGTATACTCTTTCCCGTGCTGTAATATCTGTATACTCTTTCCTGTGCTGTAATGTCTGTATACTCTTTCCTGTGGTGTAATGTCTGTTTACTCTTTCCTGTGCTGTAATGTCTGTATACTATTTCCCATGCTGTAATGTCTGTTTACTCTTTCCTGTGCTGTAGTGTCTGTTTACTCTTCCCTGTGCTGTAATGTCTGTATACTCATTCCCGTGCTGTAATGTTTGTTTACTCTTCCCTGTGCTGTAATGTCTGTATACTCATTCCCGTGTTGTAATGTTTGTTTACTCTTTCCTGTGCTGTAATGTCTGTATACTCCAGTCTACAGACCAGGTGATAACTTGCTAACTAATTAATGGGGGAACAACTGCTGAATGACTCAAAAGACAAAAGCCCCATTCTTGTAGATAGGTGAAAACTTGCTAAGATGGTGGTAACGCTTTTATTTTTCTGATCACAGCAATCCTAATGATATTGATATGGTAATATCTGATAAGAGAGGTGACAGTATGCCCCTTGGCATAGAGGAGGTGTCAGCATCGGGATAGACATTGCTTTATAGCAGATTGTGTGTGAATGAAGCAATAATTATTATATAGCACCATCATATTCCACAGCATTGTACAGCCATCATCATAACTGTGCCATTGGGACTCACAATCTACATTACCCATCAGACTTTGGAGTGTGGGAGGAAACCCACAAACCCAGGGAGAACATACAAACTCCTTGCAGACGTCGTCCTTGGCGGGTTTTGAACCCAGGACCACAGCGCTGCAAAGCACAGTGCAGCTCCAATCCATGCTGCAGGAAATGAATGAACACATTGATTTAGTTCCTCCATTTCTTGACACTTACAAATGAAATCTCTAGCAGGGAAATTAATTTCCTCCATTGTTGTTTATCTGAATAGTTCTATACGGGAGCAATCCAAACATCAGTGATTGTGTGACCTCCGTGTGAGTGTAACGAGCGGCTAAAGGGCTTCTGTGCGGCCTAATGAGCTACAAGCGCTAACCTTTACTGCAAATGCCACTTGTCAGTCTATCCAGACCCCGGCAGATGACAGAGCCTTTCATCTCGCTGGAGAAGTCGGCTTCTCAAACAACAAAGTTGTTATTGTTGAGTTGACAATTCGTCCGGTTTTTCCTAATAGCGGGAACCCAAGTAAATCAAAGTGAAGAAATTCTGTGGCTGGATTTGAAGTCCAATGAACTTGAAAGCTGCGACTTCTCATCTGATTAATGCCGGCTTCATGGATGGTTGTGCGGAATAAATGTTATTTTAATTGAGCGATTTCAACTGTCAAGTTTAAAAATGATGATTTCATAAATATGGATAAGTGCCGAGGAGAAACGTTGCATTATTTAGTGAAAGTCAAGTGAGGAGCAATGCTCACCTTTATTTGTCGCAGGGGATATTGTTCAGTTATGCCAGTACTTTTCCTAATTTCTGCATTGCGTTCTATTCGTGTCAGCGGACTGGCAATATATGATGATGATGTTCCGATTTGTAGGTTTCATATTTTTTTTATTATTTATGTAAAGTTACTGATGTTTTAGGGCACATCCACTTTTTGCTGATTTTTTTAAATCTGGATTTTAAAAGGGTTTTCCATTACACGGTCAACACCTACTCAGTCCATGTTTCCCCCTTTTAAAATAATAACTCTTAGGCTGTGCATACACAAGCGATGATTCTCTCTTCTAAGTGAATCGGACACATTATGGTAATGATGTAGAGCGCTAATGTCGCGCCCCGGGGCAGGGGTACTCAGAGCCGGGCCCTCTCCTCGTCCAGTTCAGGGCTTCGGGGTGTCGCTGGCTTCGGCCTGGTCCCCTGGTGTCCCCTCTGATATGGACACACCATGGACCCCTTCAGTCTGTCTCTGGTTCTCGGTCTTGGACCTGGGCTGGCCTTGGCCACTGGGTGGTAACGTGGCGCCCCGCAACGAGTGCGTCACAGGAGGGTATTGAAGCCATAAATGCAGCAGCAATATTCTCCGACCCAGCAGTCATCTGGTTAACTTAGAGATCCAAACCCTGCATGCATCACTTAACATAGAGGGCCAATCCAGGGTCCTGGTGGGCGGAGTGCAAGGGTAGTGGTTAGGACAAGTACAGACACTTAGTTAGTTGTTAGTAGTTGGTCTGAGAGAGTCGAGAGAGAGACTTGAACTTGGAGTAGGAGCGGGGGCTCTGCACCACCGTGCAGCCCCTGGGCCGTCACCGGTCGGGTGTTAGCACCTGAGGCCTGAACAACCGGGATCGGGCATCACCAACCACGGGTTCCAAAAGACCCCCGTGCCCAACTCACAGCCGGTTCACTGGTACCGAAGCTGGCAGCAGTTCACCTCTGCTAAGTGAACCAGAAGCGTGGAGGAGCAGCTTCACAGGAGCACCCCACCACCCGCCAAATTCCAGTCGTCTAACCAGCGGTGTACCCACCGAGGGATCCAAGGCTCCCCAGAACATCCATAACGTACATCTTGGATAGGGATTGAAGCAACCTCCCCGTACCCGACCTGGTATTCCTGGGCGACACTGGCAAATACTTAGCTAGAATGGAGGAACACTACGGATCTCTGAGGGACGCCTATCACTGCTGAGTCTACCCGGTCCACTACCCGTTAACTGTATGCCATGTACTGCCTGCTGGTTACAGTAAAGACCCGTTGCAGAGACTTTCAGTGTCCGTGCTTCCTTATGATTGCATCTGTCTGCACACAAGGTAACCGCAGCTGCCGCACAACATCTTGAGCAGCTCCAGCCTCCGGGGATCACCGCTCAGCCTGTGGGGAGCGTTCCATCTTGCTGCTATCCATCCCCCGGAGGTTCCGCAGCATCGGTAGGACTTTACGAACTACTCATAGGTGGCGTCACGAATAAATTAACCCCTTTAATCTGTTCCTACAAGACGTCTTCGATTTTTGATCTGCACTCAACCGGGCCTCACTACCGGCAGGCGCGGCCCACCCGTGACAAGGAGGAAGGAGCTACAGCCTGTCTAAACCGGAGTCCCCGGCCACAGTGAGTCAGTAACAGTCTGGTTACAGGTCTGCTCTCGTGTCTCCTACTTCTGTGTGTCTCTTGAGTCTCGGTGTTCTGGGTTAGTCCCTTTTTGTTGGTTTGTCTCCACTCCCTTCTCGGGCTTTTTCTCACTCTCCACCCTCCACTTAGTTCCACCCGCTACTCCTTGCTTGACATGAAGTACTTAGGACTCGAGGCCAGGGAATGTGTTGGGTGTTTGTGCGAAGCATCCCACCCACCAGTCCCAGCTGCAGTACCTTAATGTGGCCACCAGCCCACAGGGATGCCACACTAAGAGCTGGAGCACTCAGCAGCAGGACTAGTAGTTAGGATCACGGTCACAGTGCCCAGTGTTGTGGTCCTGGCTCGTATTGAAAAGGGAAAGTAAAAATGGAGAAATAAAAATAAAGAAATAAATAGTTTGTGAGGACAGTTGAGATATTCATCCTATAGGTGGCCAGCACTGCAGGAGATCTTTGGGAGGTAGGTGGCATGAAAGTGTAGTTGTTAAACCCTTCCCAACCAGGGCTGGCTCCCAGGGGATGATGATGATGATGACGGTAGTAGTAGTGGGTGCAGTGGAGAAAGGAGGCACAAAAGGTCAGTCTTGTTGCTTTTACCTTTTACTACAGCTGTTCAAGCAGGTCCAGAGTATACAGGTACCACCAGGTACGTGGTTCAGCCAGTTTGGGAAGAACCGTAGTTCGGTCTGCTGAGTGAGTATAGTGTGGCGCCCCGCCAAGCAGGCGTCACAGAGGGGTACTGCACCCGTAAAAGTGGTGCAGATACTCCAGCTGCAAGCAGATTCTAGGATGGTGGGTGAGACCCATTCACCAGCACCCCACACTAGGTCACACGGAGGGAGGTTACCAGGGAGGGAATAAAACCACCTCTAGAGGGAGTGGGAGAGTAGAAGAGTGGAGGAGTTGAGGAGTTGGAGAGTGGGAGAGTTAGCGAGGGAGACGGAGTGAATCAGGCAGTGAGCCTGAAGGAGCAAGGAGGTCTTTCGGCTGAGGGACAAGAGGAGAAAGGAAGTTTCCCAGGCGCAGAAAGTCACCGGGTACCATAGCCCGCACCTGTGGGTTCACTATGGACCACAGAAAATCCGGAGACCTGAAAAGTATATACTGCTCCCAGGCTCTTAAGCGACCAGAAGAGAGTACCAGGCACCGCTTGATGGTTCGGCAGTCAGCCAGCAGAGGGTAACCCAACGAGAGCAAGAAAGAGAGAGGAAACAGGAGGTCAGGTTAGCTTCTTTAAACCCGACTTCACGACCACTGGGAAACAGCAAAGGAACAGATTGGAAAGAAGGCATACACCAAGGGTTCTGTCATATCACCTGGGATCCGCTTGCAGCCACCTGTCAGCTACCTGTTATAACATCTGAATGCTGAACTGAGAACTGTAATTTATGCTGCTAAAGTTTCCAGTAAAGTACTCGGAGTGAAGTGAATTCGACTTGTTCTTTCACAGAATTGCTGCGCCGTTCAGTCCTGCCTGCAGAGGACTTCACCATCTTAGCCGCGATCCCATCTACCTCTGGCGGACTGTGGCAGCGCTGGTGCAATTCACCAGAGACTGCAGGTGGCATCATGACGACAAACTGTATATAATCACCTGTACAAATACCACTTTTTAAAAGAATAGTCCCCCAGGACACGGGATCAGACGCGGCCACCATTCCCCGTGACACAGTTAACCCTTTTGCTACCTGATACTCGAGTACCCCTAAGCCTGGGGCTCAACAATAACAGTGACTAGTGAAGATAAAACTCACTAGCCTCCATTTTCTGCTACTAGGTCTTCTGAGCCTAAGTAGCCTAAGGTATGGTGCCCTGCCTTGCAGCTGGTTACTTCAGAGCAGCTTCCCAGCCTGCTCCTCACTAAACCTTCTTCTTTTGTCAATCTACCCTGCTAACCCCTCCCTCCAACCAGAAACTGAGACAAAGCCAAATAAGGCCTTTCAGTGCTCAGCTTCCTAGTTGAAGTTCAGGTTGTGTTGGATGCTACAGACTTCCAGCAGAGGGAACTCTGAATTGACTCACCGCGGCCGGGACTCCGGTTTAGACAGGCGATGCTTCCTTCCTCCTTGTCACGGGTGGACCGCGCCTGCCGGTAGTGGGGCCCGGTGTAGTGCAGATCAAAAGTGAAGACGTCTTGGTGGAACAGATTAAAGGGGTTTTTAATTTATTCGTGACGCCACCTATGAGTAGATTCGGTAAGGACTACCGACACTGCGGAGCCCCCGGGGGATGGATAGCAGCAAAATGTTACGCTCCCCACAGGCTGAGCGGTGATCCCCGGAGGCTGGAGCTGCTCAAGATGTTGTGCGGCAGCTGCGGTTACCTTTTAGTGCGGACGGACAGTTCATAAGGAAGCACGGACACAGAAAGTCTCTGCAACGGGTCTTTACTGTAACCAGCAGGCAGTACATGGCATACAGTGGTTGAGTAGTAGACCAGGTGGACTCAGCAGTGATGGTGTCCCTTAGAGATCCGCAGTGTTCCTCCATTCTACCTATTTAGTTGCCAGTGTCGCCCAGGAATACCAGGTCGGGTACGGGGAGGCTGCTTCAATGCCCTATCCATGATGTACGTTCTGGATGCTTTGGGGAGCCTTGGGTCCCTCAGTGGGTACACCGCTGGTTAGACGACTGGAAGTTGGCTGGTGGTGGGGTGCTCCTGTGAAGCTGCTCCTCCACTCTTCTGGTTCGCGTGGCAGAGGTGAACTGCTGCCAGCTTCGGTACCAGTGAACCGGCTGTGAGTTGTGGGCACGGGAGTCTTTTGGGAACCCGTGTAGATAATACCCAATCCCGGTGGTTAAGGCCTCAGGTGCTGACACCCGACCGGTGACGGCCCAGGGGCCCGCACGGGGTGCGGAGCCCCCGCTCCTCTCCAAGCTCTGTGTTCTAGGCTCTGCTCTAGATTCCAGACTCCTACTCTTCTCTCTGTCTAGATTCTTGTGTGTTCTACTACACTACCCTAACACTCCACCCCCCAGGACCTATGATTGGTCCCCTGTTGTAGGTATTGCATGTTGGGTTGGATCTCTATGTTAACCGGATCATTGCTGAGTCAGAGGATATTGCGGCTGCATTTATGGCTGCAATACCCTCTTGTGACGCACTCGTTGCGGGGCGCCACACTCCCCCTTGGTTGAATACGCTTGTCCCCAAGCGTCACACTACTCACATTACAGAGGTTTTTATATTTTATAACAGGTAATACACTTTTATTAATGACAGGTCATTGTATGCATAAAAGTGAGGTAAATAAACAGGTTAACACATTGCGCGGACCCGGCGGGCGGTCGGCTGTCCTTAGAATAAAAGTTCAGGCTGTAGCCGCCAAGTCGCGGTGTTACGGTGCAAACAGGAAGAAGTCTCTTTAGTAGAAAAGTTCAAACAACAACAGTCACTTATGGAGGGCAGTGTTCCGGACTCGTATAGCGAACCACCCGTCACAGCATACATGTCGCTCATAGGTTACTATGTCCCCTCTATACAAGTCTCGGTTTGGATGACCTTGCGGTAGGTGCGATTCCACATCACGACGCCCCACAAATACTTCAGTACTCACACCCTCCTCCCTTACAAATCCCCACCCGGTGGACAAGTTAAAGGTGCTTACCCGCCCGGTTTTACGGAATTGTTCAGGTAATGGAGATTGGCGGCGGGCCTCGGCGCGAGCCTGCATGTTAGCTTGCAGTCGATTGTGCCACTCGTCTCTCCGGATACGACGTACCTCTTCGTCGGAGTGGTGCGGTGTGTGGATGCAGTCACTACGGCGTGATGGTTGTTGAACTGCTCGAGCTTGGTGGGCAGTCTGGAGTGGAGCCCGGTTCAACGGAACCGGAGAAGATGCTGTTGCGGCGGCACCCGACCAGTGTACCCGAGCTGATCGCCCGGCAGAAGGGTTCCTTGTGTCTCCCCAGGCGAACCCGGTGTAGAGATCCTCAGCTGGACTGTAGGTCTCCTCGTCATCCTCCTCGACCTCTCCTTCGATGACTACGTCGGGCTGCTCGGCTGACGAAGACGATGGGATGGAATCCTCTGGATCGGTGGGTGGCTGTGCTGCAAAGTTCTCCTCAGGATCGTTGTGCAGGACTTCCAGGCTGCCTGCCTCTTCTTCTGTAGCAGCGGGAAGTGGTGTTTCAATCCCGGTCACCAGGTAGGCCCCTGTAGTTGCAGAGGAGGCCTCCGGTTCAGGGGAGAAACAGGCGACAGTCTCGGTAGTGTAGAAACTAGTCGCGGGTTCCGCAGGTGGAACCAGGTAGGTGTCAGCTTCTTCGTGGGAGCGTATTAGAAGCTCCGGCTCTGGAACGGGGTCGGCTGCGGTTTCATCCGCTGGAACGGGTCGAGCTGTGGTCCTCACGGGAATGATACAGTCTATGGGCTCCGGTGACGAAGCAGGACAGGTGGCGGGCGACGGTGAGGTGGTTGAAAAGCTGGCGATTTCGTCTGGGCTTGGAGAAGCTGTACCCGGTCGGCTCTGCTGCATCGCATGATGGAGTCTTCTGCCTAGGGTCGCGCTCCAGCTGCGAATCGTCCATTCCACTGTCTCAAGTAGTCGCACCCGGAGGTCTTGTAGAGCCTCTAGCCAGAAGTCGGGGCTGCCGTCTACGGTAAGGGCAGGATCCGGACCCGGTTGGCCTATGGCTGCTCTGGCCTCCACCTCGACCTCCCGCATTAGGTCTTGGAGTCTCGTGCTGGCCATTCTCTTCTTGGAGGGAAACCACACCCGTTCAACCGGTAAACGTTCTGGTAGAGCTGGTGAAGAAGTCTGTCTGACACTCCCATTTCCTCTGGGCTCTTTGTAGTCCAATCGTGGGAAAAGTCTTTGGGGTCCGCCCCCATGGTTGATTCGAGCAATCAGGGCGGACAAAGAGTTTGGCGCCTTTTGTCTTTAGCCCTCCCACGATGAGGGGGGGGTTGACTCACTCCTGGGCTTGCACGTGGCGGCTTCTTGTGGCGGGAACGCCATCTTGGGCGCCATCTTGGCCCAATGGTGAAAAGGCGGGAAAGTTCTTTTAGGGACGAACAAAGTCCAAATTGTAGACAATAAAGTCCAGTTTAAGCACGTTATACCCGTTGGGTAACGGGCCTGCTCGTATCCTGTTCGTGACGCCATTTTCTGACTCACCGCGGCCGGGACTCCGGTTTAGACAGGCGATGCTTCCTTCCTCCTTGTCACGGGTGGACCGCGGTTGCCGGTAGTGGGGCCCGGTGTAGTGCAGATCAAAAGTGAAGACGTCTTGGTGGAACAGATTAAAGGGGTTTTTAATTTATTCGTGACGTCACCTATGAGTAGATTCGGTAAGGACTACCAACGCTGCGGAGCCCCCGGGGGATGGATAGCAGCAAGATGTTACGCTCCCCACAGGCTGAGCGGTGATCCCCGGAGGCTGGAGCTGCTCAAGATGTTGTGCGGCAGCTGCGGTTACCTTTTAGTGCGGACGGACAGTTCATAAGGAAGCACGGACACAGAAAGTCTCTGCAACGGGTCTTTACTGTAACCAGCAGGCAGTACATGGCATACAGTGGTTGAGTAGTAGACCAGGTGGACTCAGCAGTGATGGTGTCCCTTAGAGATCCGCAGTGTTCCTCCATTCTACCTATTTAGTTGCCAGTGTCGCCCAGGAATACCAGGTCGGGTACGGGGAGGCTGCTTCAATGCCCTATCCATGATGTACGTTCTGGATGCTTTGGGGAGCCTTGGGTCCCTCAGTGGGTACACCGCTGGTTAGATGACTGGAAGTTGGCTGGTGGTGGGGTGCTCCTGTGAAGCTGCTCCTCCACTCTTCTGGTTCGCGTGGCAGAGGTGAACTGCTGCCAGCTTCGGTACCAGTGAACCGGCTGTGAGTTGTGGGCACGGGAGTCTTTTGGGAACCCGTGTAGATAATGCCCAATCCCGGTGGTTAAGGCCTCAGGTGCTGACACCCGACCGGTGACGGCCCAGGGGCCCGCACGGGGTGCGGAGCCCCCGCTCCTCTCCAAGCTCTGTGTTCTAGGCTCTGGTCTAGATTCCAGACTCCTACTCTTCTCTCTGTCTAGATTCTTGTGTGTTCTACTACACTACCCTAACACTCCACCCCCCAGGACCTATGATTGGTCCCCTGTTCTAGGTGTTGCATGTTGGGTTGGATCTCTATGTTAACCGGATCATTGCTGAGTCAGAGGATATTGCGGCTGCATTTATGGCTCCAATACCCTCTTGTGACGCACTCGTTGCGGGGCGCCACAGAATCTTCCCAGACATGGCAATACAAGATGTACATAAAATACCATTTGTGGCAGCCAGACTGCAGGGGCGCCACAATGACACTTGGTTCCAACTCTGATTAGAGTGTGAGCCGAGTGTCATTTACTGTGATCAGATTCTATCGCATGTGAGAATCAAAGCACAGATGATGAGAAGATGAAGAACTTAATTTCTCCATCTTCCCCATAGTCTGTGTCCGCTGTAGCAAAGCCAATTAGAACTGGGTTAAATTCTAGCACTATAGGGCTTGATTACATGCACTTTACTAACTTTGACTAAGATCCAGGGAAAGTGTTCACCGGAGGCTCTCACTTTGCTAGGAAGATTGAGCAGACTGCAGTGTTTGGAAAATGATGAGTGACCGGGCAGTTCAGTCGGAGCTGTACACAGAACGGAAAACATCTGTTTGGTGCTGGAAGCTACAGGAGCTCAGGCCGAAGAGGACTCCAAGACAGGTTGGACTTTGTATAGAAAGTCAGTTGTACTGACATATACAGTGCCTTGTGAAAGTATTCGGCCCCTTGAACTTTTCAACCTTTTGCCACATTTCAGGCTTCAAACATAAAGATATAAATTCTGTTTTTTTTGTAAAGAATCAACAACAAGTGGGACACAATCGTGAGGTGGAACAAAATTTATTGGTTATTTTAAACTTTTTTAACAAATAAAAAACTGAAAAGTGGGGCGTGCAATATTATTCGGCCCCTTTACTTTCAGAGCACCAAACTCACTCCAGACATTCAGTAAGGATCTCTGAATGATCCAATGTTGTCCTAAATGACTGGTAATGATAAATAGAATCCACCTGTGTGTAATCAAGTCTCCGTATAAATGCACCTGCTCTGTGATAGGCTCAGGGTTCTGTTTAAAGTGCAGAGAGCATCATGAAGACCAAGGAACACACCAGGCAGGTCAGAGATACTGTTGTGGCGAAGTTTAAAGCCGGATTTGGATACAAAAAGATTTCCCAAGTTTTAAATATCTCAAGGAGCAATGTGGAAGCGATCATATTGAAGTGGATACAGTATCAGACCACTGCAAATCTACCAAGAATCAGCCGTCCCTCTAAGCTTTCATCTCGAACAAGGAGAAGACTGATCAGAGATGCAGCCAAAAGGCCCATGATCACTCTGAATGAACTGCAGAGATCTACAGCTGAGGTGGGAGAGTCTGTCCATAGGACAACAATCAGTCGTACACTGCACAAATCTAGCCTTTATGGAAGAGTGACAAGAAGAAAGCCATTTCTCAAAGATATCCATAAAAAGTCTCATTTGAAGTTTGCTACAAGCCACCTGGGAGACACCAAACATGTGGAATAAGGGGCTCCGGTCAGATGAAACCAAAATCAAACTTTTTGGTCACAATGCAAAACGATATGTTTGGCGTAAAAGCAACACAGCTCATCACCCTCAAAACACCATCCCCACTGTCAAACATGGTGGTGGCAGCATCATGGTTTGGGCCTGATTTTCTTCAGCAGGGACAGATAAGATGGTTAAAATTGATAGGAAGATGGACGGAGCCAAATACAGGACCATTCTGGAAGGAAACCTGTTGGGAGTCTTCAAAAGACCTGAGACTGGGACGGAGATTTATCTTCCAACAAGACAATGATCCCAAACATAAAGCAAAATCTACAATGGAATGGTTCAAATATAAACGTATCCTGGTGTTAGAATGGCCAAGTCACAGTCCAGACTTGAATCCAATAGAGAATCTGTGGAAAGAGCTGAAAACTGCTGATCACAAACGCTCTCCATGCAACCTCACTGAGCTCCAGCTGTTCTGCAAGGAAGAATGGGTAAGAATTTCAGTCTCTCGATGTGCAAAACTGATAAGGTACCGTCACCCAGGGAGATATCGCCGGCGATGTTGCCGGCAACTAAGGGGCGTGGTCAGGTTGCGGCGACATCGCCGGAGAGTTGCCTCGTGTGACAGGGCGATAATCAGGCGAAAAATCACCTGAGTCACATCGCCAGGTTTCCCAACAATGTTGGGAAACCTGGCGGTGTTGCTGAGGCGATCATGCCTGATCGCCCTGTGTAACGCGGCAACCTGCAATGTTGTGGGCGATTCCGCCTATCTACAACATTGCGAGTTATCGCTCGCTGGGTTGCTGGGCAACCCAGCGAGCGATAGCCGCGGCAACTAGCCGGCGACATCGCTGGTAAGTTGCTCCGTCTGACATCTCCCCGGCGATGTTGTCAGGGATGCGCGCTCCCGCGATCCCCGGCAATATGCCCCTGTGTGACGGTACCTATAGAGACATACCCCAAGTGACTGCAGCTGTAATCACAGCAAAAGGTGGCGCTACAAAGTATTAACTCAAGGGGCCGAATAATATTGCACGCCCCACTTTTCAGTTTTTTATTTGTTAAAAAAGTTTAAAATATCCAATAAATTTCGTTCCACTTCACAATTGTGTCCCACTTGTTGTTGATTCTTCACAAAAAAAAAATAGAATTTATATCTTTATGTTTGAAGCCTGAAATGTGGTAAAAGGTTGAAAAGTTCAAGGGGACAAATACTTTCACAAGGCTCTGTATGTGCCTGCTAAATTACCAGGATTTTTTTTGCTATTATACGCTTGTGCCGAGAAGAGGCTGTTTTCAATCCCTTGATGTTTTATGAAAGCAATAAAATGGCACATGTTTTGAGCAATCTGCATTACCCGTGTGAACACTACTTAATGCCTATCTAAGGGCCACATCACACCTGGCGATGCCGCCGGAGATGTCGGCGGTGACGGGCGGGAGTGCGCAAGTTTTTGGTGCCCCGCCAGCATCGCCGTCCCCCATTTACATGAGGCGACACCTCCGGCGACGCATCAGTGATCTGACAGGCGGCATCGCCACCGGGGTGTCTCAAAACCCCAGCGGCGATCAGTGCAATGGGAGCCTATGGCTCCCATCGCCTGTCCGGTCACGGTCGGACGTTTACATGGGGCAATATGTACACATCGACCCAGACCGGCCGCCTGGTTTCAGAGCACTGCTCTGAAACCAGGCGACCACTCAAATGTGTCGCCCTCACCCATTCACATTGGGCGACGCATTGGCAATGTTGGCGGCAAGAGGCCACGCCCCAGAGTCACCTAAAAAAATCACCGCCGACATCGGCAGGTGTGACGTGGCCCTGAGAGTGTGAATCCCACAATTGCTGACTGATTGCGGGACAAAAATTCCAAAGAGCACAAGTGTTTACAGATTAAACACTGAATATCCTGGATAAAGACAGTTACAGTATTGCAAACACAGTCTGAAACCATGGATCACCTTGTTAGGCTGCTTTCACATTATGATTTTTGGTCATCCGATTGTATCCGTTTCAAAACGGATACACTTGGATTCGGAATCGGATCCCATGTCCCCCTGTGGGAATCGGATCAGATCGGATGTGCCACTATTGGCATCCGATTTTGGCACCATCCGATCTGATCCGATTTAATCACGGGCAAAAAATCGCAGCCTGCTACGATTTTGTGTTCGTGACTCACATCGGACAGCATCGGATCAGTCCTGTTCCGAGCGCCCACAAAATGTGAGCCTATGGACATCGGATCCGAGTTCACTTCGGATCCGATGTCGGCTCCGTGTTCCCTGCCTCTCCTTGTCCCCCATCTCCTCCCCATCTCCTCTATTCTTTTCATCCCTGGCTAATCTATTCTGTCCCCCGCCAGCTCCTCTATCCTGATCTAATCCCTATCCTGTCCCCTGTTCTCTTCCCTGTGTGTTAAAAAAAAAAAACCTCCTCCCGAAGGATACATCACCTTGTCACCGGCTCCCACGCTGCAGCACCATCAGGACTGAAGGACCTGTGGTGATGTCAGAGAGCCAGTCAGCTGACTTGTCATGTGATCGGCTCTGTGACATCATCACAGGTCCTTCTGCCCCGATGATGTTGCATCCTGGGAGCCGGTGACAGGTGATGTATCCTCCGGGAGTTTTTTTGTTTTTTTTCAACACACAGGGGACAGGATAGGGATTAGATCAGGATAGAGGAGCAGGGGGACAGAATAGAATAGCAGAGGGAAGAAGATGGAGGAGGCAGGAGCAAGGAGAGACAGGGGACCACAGGATCCACACGGATCCTGCATAGAACCGAATCGGATGGCTATTTGCCATCCGATTGCAGGGATCCGAGTGGATCCGTGCCTGTCCATGGGATCCTCCTTCAAACTCGGATCCCACGGACAGGCACTAAATCGTAATGTGAAAGCAGCCTTAAGCAAACTGTTCAGCAGCAGCAGAGGACCCAACAAGAAATGAACAAACTCCTGATGCAGGAGTTGCAGCAGCCTCAGTAGCAGATGGTTCTCTTGACAGAAACTGTCCAGGCCATAGAGACTGCCCTTCTTGACAGCCAGGTACCCATGTGTGGTGAATAGTACGAGAAGCCTTGCAGAAAAAGACTCTCGAGGATGATATTGAGGCTTTCCTGTCTTTGAGAGGGAAGTAGACAGAGAGAAACTACTTCCGGAGTAATGGACAGAGGTCCTTACCTTATCTTACTGAGGACATAAAGAACATGCACTATGACCTAACCTGCAGGATGCTGAAAGTGGAAATTATGGCACCTTTGGGCGTAACCCTGGCAGTTAAGACACAACGGGTGCACCTCGGGCGCTATCAAATGGACAAGCCTCCTCAGTTCCAGATGTTCAACCTGTTACACACAGTACCAAAACGGCTGAGGTCTGAGACCTGTTCTCTGGGACAGATGGTGGAGAGAATGGCAGTGCACCAATTTATAATATAATAATAATATTTATTCATTTATATAGCGCTATTAATTCCATAGCACTTTACATACATGAGTAATGCTGTCTCTCTTGGAGCTCACAATCTAAACATCCTGTCAGTATGTCTTTACAATGTGGGAGGAAACCGGAGTGCCCGGAGGAAACCCACGCAAACACGGGGAGAACATACAAACCCGTTGCAGATGTTGTCCGTGGTGTCCTTGGTGGGAATTGAACCCAGGACATCAGTGCTGCAAAGACTGCAGTGCTAACCACTTGAGCCACTGTCCCGCCCATATTTATCCATGCACTACCGAAAACTGGGTATGGAGATCCCAGATACAGATGACATCATGAGCCTCATGGAAAGATACTTGGCGATAGAGAACTCCCTGAGTAATCAAGGGAGCCTGGAGTCACCTTTTTGGGATATGCAACAAAAAGGAGTCCAAGTCCATATCTAAGGGTCAAACAAAGACCTAAGAGGGGTCAGAGCTGGGTTCAAAGGGTACACCTCATACAACTGTCTGTTGGAGGTGACATATCAGTCATTTGTCCTTTTATCTCTGACAAAATGGACTGCTCAGTAGGCCAGAGATACTCTTCACCTATACTGTCAACAGTGCTGTTCCTCATCCTGGGGAGAGGCCCCAGCTGTGCTAGGTGACAGTGAATGGTGTTATTGTGACTGGACTCAGGGAGTTTGCTAACCCTGGTAAGGGCCTCACGTTTTTATGTGCTAGTCCCTGGGTAGAGGGTAGGAATAAGGTTTATCGATGGCGATACCAAGAACTATCCCAGGTTGACATATGTACAAACTGTGGTTCCATGTCCCGTGAAGTGGGAATGGTCAAGGACCTGTTGCCTGCTGTTGTTATTAGCCTGATTTTCGGTTCTTCTGGGATTTGGGGGTTACGGCTGTAGCACCCAGTAGTCCAATATGCCGACGAGTTCTGGTGAATTCAATATATGATGTTCTCGGCTCAATGGAAACATGGACATAATGACGGTATTTTATTAACTTTTATTTTTAGCAGGCATTATGTATTTCAGGCCCTGCTTGGATCAGACTTTTAGCCACATTCATTTTAAAGAAGTTGTCCACTACTTTCACATTGATGACTTATCCTTAGGAGAGGTGATCAATGTTTGATCCTCCAGAATCCAACACCCGGCACCCCCGGTGGCAACAGGTTGCCGTAAATGCTCAGTTTAAAGACTTCCCTGTCTTCTGACAGTGGTCACGGCCGTGTAATACACATCTGTCCCCATTGATTAAATAGGACTGCAGTGCCCATCCTATCAAAAGATGGAGCAGCTCCAAGACTGAGCATTTCCAGGCACCTGCTGCCACCGCAATACCTTTAATGCACTTTTTAAAACATTATGCCTCAATGCAAATTCGCATGTAGCATCCATGACTGTAAAGTGCTATGTGTCTACTGTTAATAAATGTATAGGTATGGGAGAATCATATCATTTTTTGTTTGGATTTGTCGAAATGTGAAAACAGGTTACACGTCTGATTGAAACATTTCAATATGAATAAGACTTGTGTGAGTGGGAACATCTGCCTCTTACTGCTGGAATCTGGCTCATATCAAAGGTAGAGGATTAGTCACTGGGTTGTTATGTACAAGGTTAGATACTGCCGCATGCACTTGTCTTTTACAAAAGATAATTACCGATTCCTGTAAATGAAAAAAAGCCATTGGTTATTTCAACTCTGAATTCTCTGCATCTAGATGTTATTATCATGGTAATTGCTGCACATCTCTGTATTACATAAAGGGGTTGTGTTATGGAAACAATCCATATCCATACAACCTACGGTAGAGAGCCAGGACCTCTATCTTTTTAGCCAGAATGGAGGGACACTATGTAATATACCTCAACCATAATTCACTATATTTGATTGATTTGTAGAGATGTGGTTTCCGCTCGTAAAATCACCTATCTGCCAGGGGTGATGACTCCAATTTGAAAATTAATTTATTTTTAAATAATATGGCAAAAAGGGACTGTGGCACCGCAGAGTCATAGTGCCACAGTCTGTTAGGTGTCACCAGAGAGCAGTAAGGGGTATTCCACTCAGGCAACACACAAACAACACCAAAACCTCCAGGCCAGAAGGGGGGAGACCAGGCCCGGCTTCAGGCTGAGCTCCCCTATATATTCTGGTCTGAGGAGCCACAAGTGCAGGGCAGTTCCTAGGAGGACTGCGAAGAGAACAGTTCAGTTCAGCTCTTGGGAGGGCTGTGAAGAGGAGGACTAGACCTGGGTGTAAACGAGCTATGCCAGGCTCATCCCAAGGTCCACGGCTGAACACCAGGCCTAAGACTAGGGTCTGAGGAAGGAGGAGAGAGACAGAAACCTGCTGGGAGGGGCTGCATCACGCGTGCTTCCCCTCCGCAGAGGGACACCAGAAGAACA